>BPUM01000188.1:0-112500 GCA_020521455.1 Prunus kanzakura
TTGAGAGAGCTTGAGGCTGAGAGAATTAGGATTAAAGGGACTAGAGTTGTACTTACATGGATATTGAGAGAGAGCTTGGAGAACGAAAACTTTCAGACAAATTTATGTTGAAGAGAGAGAATGAACTATTTGAGGGTTAAAGGGAAATTCTGAAAATTTTAAGTCGCGGTCAAAAATTTTTAAGTACCGCGTTTTTCAACCACGACGGTCAACACTTATAATGACGTCTAATAATTACTTACAACGGCGGGTATAATACATTTACGACGTTGTAAACACTAAAGACGTCGCTATTTTATAACTGACGTCGTCAACCGAATTCAATTAGTCTTTGTTAATGTAGTTGACCAAAAACAGCGGGAGAAAAACCGGCGTCGTTTCAAAAAACCCTAAACCCTAAACCCTAAACCCTAAACCCTAAATTGTAAAATAATTTTTAAAAAATACACAAGTACGAGAAAAATGAACCGAAAATTGCTATGGATTCCTTACAACATTGCCTTCTACAATAGTAGGCTAAAATATGGATTTCATAATTTTGAATTTATGGGCACCAATGGATCACATAAACCTTAGGGTTATGTTATGTAAAGTATAAGGAGTACAATGCTTTGTCTCTAAATTTGTTTGAATTTTGTTATCATTTGAACTTTGAAAACTAAAATTACATTTTTCAGGCCTTAACGGGCAAGATATTGTCTCAATCAGTGCATAGAATTTGCCGGTATATTTTTCGGATTTTGTTTTGAATATATTATTAATATTAGTAATTAAATACAATAAAAAAATATTTCCAAAATTATATTTTTTAAAGCTTTAGGATAGAGACAATATTCCAATGCTTGGTAGTTTTCAGTATAATTTTTGGATATAGTTATGATTTAATATGGATTTAAATAAAATATAAAAGTCAATAACAATTAAAATAAAAATGACTTAGCCGACGTTGTATCCCTTTACAACGACATTAAACATAAAAAACCGACGTTGAAACTATATTTAAGAATATACACAGGATGAATTAATTATAAACCGTCATTTTAGTGAATATAACGGACGTTGTTTAAATATATAAAGGCGGATATTTAATAATATCCGCCTTTGTATAATATTACAACGTCGTTAATGTTATACTAACCGACGTAGTATATGAATACAAATTCATTTATAAAGGATGAATTAATTATAAACCGTCGTTGTTACTAATATTAAACGTCATTTTAGTGTATATAACTGACGTTGTTTATATATATAAAGGCGAATATTTAAGAATATCCGCCTTTGTATAAGATTACGACGTCGATAAGGTTATACTAACCGACGTAGTATATGAATTCATATTCTTTTATGCAGGATGAATTAATTATATACCGTCGTTGTTATTTCTATTACACGTCATTTTGTTGTATATAGCTGACGTTTTTTTTATACAAAGGCGGATATTTAGAAATATCAGCCTTTGTATATTATTACGACGTCGATAAGGTTATACTAACGGACGTAGTATATGAGTACAAATTCATTTATACAGGATGAATTAATTATAAACCGTCGTTGTTTTGACTATTACACGTCGTTTACTGCAATACGACCATTGTGTACACGTATGAGACGTGTAAATTAGAATCAGACGTCGGTGTTTGGGAACTAAACAAATTTTTAAACAAAATTTAATTTTGTTGATTTTTGTTCTCTTGATTACAACAAAATATTTATATACATTTTAAATAATCTAAATTAAACATTGTTCATAAATATTTATCTACATCAATTATCCTTCGGTAATTGCTTGTTCACGAATTCTGCCCATTCATGCCTAACTTCGTCAATATCCTTTTGTGTATACTGAAGTTTATCTTTTTTCTTGTCAAACTGCAAAATAAACCAAAAAACCGACGTGTTAAAAGAATACAAACGACGGTTAAACAAAAATATGACGTAGTAAAATAAAGAAAGTATATCTAAAATGTTGCGTTTTACCTTCTTTTCGAAATTTAGGTCTGGATCATGAATTATATCTCTCATGAATCGCATCACGTAATAGCCACACTCTACACTTGTTGGTTGTTCAGGAGTGCCGTGTAGATTTTTCCAAATGGCCTGCTGTTTACGTGAATTTTTGTTTATATGAATGTTAAACATTTTAATTGACCTGTTACAAGAAAACAAAGGGTGTTAAATACAAATAGTAACCGTCGTGGTAAATCAGTCAAAACGACGGAGTTTTTTAAACCAAGACGTTATATTTTGTTTAAAACGGCGGTAAAAACCTAACCGTCGTTGTGTAACGTTATAACGTCGGTAAGAGTAAAAAACGTCGTATGACGAAAATTGTGCAGAAAAAATTAAAACGTTCTTAAATAAAACGCAAACGACGTGGTAGTTAAATTAAAACGACGTTTTTAAGAAAATACTGACGTGGTAGTTAAATTAAAACGTCGGTAATATCTTCCCGTCGTTATATTATATAATAACGTCGGTATTAGTAAAAACCGTCGTTTATTTAAATACTTTATAGGAAAAATCATAAATCAGAAGAAATCAACTTACGTATTCACTATATTTTTCATTTCGTCGTCAACCATGCGTTTTGGCAGTGAATTCATGTAATAGGCAGTCTCTGTTAATGGTCTCACAATTACCATCACCCAATGACCCCTGCACATAATGATTCATATTAGAAAGAAAAATATTAGAAGCCTGGATTATAAGGCAGTGAATTCATGTAATAGGAAAATACTTTAAATGGTACTAACCCTGGATTATAAGGGACCAAGAAAAATTGATTCCCATCTGCTGTATTCAGGCGGTTTGACAGGTTTTTTATTCGGTCTGATATTGATCCAACTCCAGAGCTCACTAGCCCAGGGTCCACGAGGCCAACAAGGTTTACAAGATTTGCCATTTTTAAATAGTCAAATAGGAACCTAAATATATGAAAGTCAATTAAATGAGATTTTAATTTAAAAGAAAGGAAAATGTAAAACAAAATGGGATTAGGGAGAATTACCTCATGTATACTGATATCACTGTGGTTCCTATCTCAACCATTGAACCAAACTGCAAAACATCCTCAGTGAAGAGGAAGGTATCATGCTCAATGCCAAACACTTCCCTGGGCATGTGAATTGTTAGAGCCTCGTTACCATTAGGCAACAACTTGGTCTGGAAATGTTGGCATAAGGCTAAAAGAGGAGGCGGCATATCTAGCTTTGAGAGATCCTGTTTAAAGAAATTAATAAAGAAATATAAGTTAGTTTGTGTGTGAACTAAAATAAACGACTCTAACTAAACAAAAAAAACAGACGTGGTATATAATATAAACGACGGTTTCTCGTTAATACTGACGTTGTATTGAATTTATAACGTCGCTATTCTATAGAAAGGTCGTCTAATATAAATACAGTTAATGAAATCATGAAATGAACGACGGTTTATAAAAGCGTCGTGGTATATAACTAAACACGACGTGTCTTGTAAGAAACAGACGTATTTACCGTCGTTATTTTAAATTTTAACGTCGGCTATTAAAAGGAGCGACGTCTTTTTAAAATTTAAAAAGCAGAAATATAAATAAGCAGAGATTTTACCGTGTCCTCTTTCTCTTTTGCAGCAGTATCAGCTTCAGGCTTCGGATCTTCTAATTCCAAAGCTAGGGGTCTGATATTAGTGGCCCCAGAGCAGCTTGCCTTATCAGACATTGGATTTTTTGGGCTTTGATCTTGAGGGGGTAAAATAATTGGAGGAATTGGGGTTTGGAGCATCTGGCTAGGATCAAAACTAGGAACTAGTTGACGGATATATGCCAACAAAGTCTCCCTCTCTGCTCTGACTGCTTCCATTATAGTTTCCCTTGACTTCGCCTCAATCCTCAAGGTCTCTTCTCTGACTGCCTCCCCCACACTTTCCTTCAATTTGTCAGCAAATTTCACTCTCTGCTGCTTCGGCAAATTGAAGAACTGAGTTGGGGTAACGCCAGCACCAGCTCCTCTGACTCTCCCACCATGCTCCGGGGTTCCCAAAGCCAGAGTCAAGATATCATTGCTCCCGGAGACAGTCAGAGTGCCTTCGGAGACTTGCTTTTGCAAATCATCCTAAAAGAAAGAAAGAGAGATTGTTAGAACCTGAGAAGGGTGTATGACAGATACATATACCGACGTTGTAAATTATAAACAACGACGGTTTTTATTAAATGACAGACGTGGTATTAATTTAAAACGTCTATATATAAATACCGTCGTTGTTTATACTTTACAACGTCGGTATATAAAAATACGTCGTATATTCAAAATAAAACAGATTAAGACATAAATTAAAAACCGTCGTATATTCAAAGTAAGACGACGGATTATTAAACAAACAGACGTAGATGTACAATTCCATACGGCTGCACAAAATTACCGTCGTTGTATAATCATTCTAACGTCTAGATAAGATAAAACCGTCGTAAGTTTTAATGAAGAAGTGAAAAAACTCGATTGAAATATGCATTCTTTTCCAGAAATTGTGCACCACAAAATTCAGTGAAATAGACAGAGAGAGGGAGAGTGTGTGCGTGAGTAAACTTAAAACAAAAATGCAGTTCATAGAATAATTTAATCCGTCGTATTAATTCTATCTAGACGTCTACTTTATTCAAAAACCGACGTCCTATTCACTTTTAAACGTCCGTAAATTAAGCCTGTCGTGGTGTTCACTTTATAACGTCGCTTATATAAATATAAACGACGTCTATACCAAAATAAAACACTCTGTTTTTCAAATTTAGAACAGAGTTAGTGAGACTTACGATTAGTTTTGCCTTCTCTGCAGCCTTTGGATCAGGGATGTTTCCTGATTTATCTTCTCTTGCTTTCTTCCACAGAACAGCTCGATCGATTTCTTGACCTTCGGGCATGGTTTCTACCAATTGGTCCGCCAAACCAACATACCCTTTTCTAGACAACCTATGGTTGTACTCCAATTTCTCCCTCCTCTCCTTCTGCTCAGCATGCTTAGCTTCAAAATCTGGGGTTAACCTTGAAGCTACGAAGGCATCCCATTGCGATTTCTCTATGAACTTATAAAGCGCAGGGGTTTCTCTTAACCTCTCCCTGTCATGTGCGTAAGGAAGGATATACTGCCTAGTTACGTTATACTTGAAATCCTTCCATTTTTTGGCGGCAGACTGCAAGACCAAGTTCTTGTAACGATCCCCAATAACATAGGACATTTGAACAGCTTCCCAAATCTGCTCCTTCACGTCCTTGGGTAATTGTTTCCATTTCTTGTCCACAAGAGGGACTCTGGTGCGTGCCAAAACACCAATGTAAGACTGCATCTCAACAGCAGCCTCGCCATGTGGTTTGCCATCTTTATTGAACTCAACCACAGGCTTAACCTTCTCAATTTTCCTCTTCACAACACGGCTCATTGTGCTGATACCGCGGCCAGATTTTGGCTCCTCAACAAATGTGGCTGTGCTCGAGTCTTTCTCTGAGGTTGAGGAATATCTCATCCTCTTCGAGGGTTTGCTTTGAGTTGATTTTTCAACTTCCACTAAACCTGTTTTGGGTTCATCCCCTTGTGCCATTGAACCTGCTGTGGCCTTTGACGCTTCAGCTTCCTTGTTTTGAGATTTCGAAACCATTTTTGATTAATCTGCCAGAAAAACAACGTCGGTTATTAAAAATAAACGACGTAATAATATAAAAACAACGACGGTTTTATATATTTCATGACGTAAATATTCATAAACTACGTCGGTTATTAAATTACAAAACTAGTGTACTTCTCTCACTAGACGACGGTTTTATCTTGTTTCCGACGTATTAATTGTCACACCATGACGGTTTTAGCCACCGTCGTGGTGTGTCCATTCCATCGTCGAAAACAGGACAGAACTGTCGTCTTTTGGCGTCGTGGGGGTATCTACTTATGTATTTAATCAAAACCAGTGAAAGATTTCTTCAATTTGACAGAATCTAGTTTCCAGACAACTACGGCATGCAAATGAAAAGTAAAAAAAAGGGAAGAGAGTGAGAAAAAACCTTGAATAACACCGGCGTGCAAAGAAATGTTTCCTTCCGACGAAGACGAAGACCAAAATGGTGATTTGGACGATGAAGACGATGATTCAGACGATGATGCTAGGTCAGGTGACGAAAATGGTGATTTGGGAAATGAGAGGGAAACTACGATACTTTATCGGGAAGTGAAAACCGTAAAATATTAGGTCAGGTGACGAAAAGTTTATATATTTTCCCAGAGTTCAATACAACGACGTTGTCATTAACAAACCGCCGTATTATTTTGTTATAACGACGGTATATAATTCATAAATGACGTGGTTATCACAACTGCCGAAAGACTTTTGGAATTCCGATGTGGTTATGACGGCGCTTTTTTTCTCGAAACTGACGTTGTACTTGTAATTTCAACGACTGTGTATTTTAATAAACCGACCTGGTTACTTTGCGGTTCTGAAAACGACGTCGTTCTCTTTTTAATACGCGCCAAATGACTTTTGGATTTCCGACGTGGTTATGACGGCGCTTTGTTTCTCTAAACTGACGTTGTACTCTTAAATTCAACGACTGTGTATTTCAATAAACCGACGTGGTTACTTTGGTCCTGTTCTCTTTTTAATACTCGCCAAATGACTTTTGGATTTCCGATGTAGTTATATCTAAACTGACGTTGATTAGTCAAATATGACGTCGCTATGTATATTAGAACTGACGTGGATATTTACTCCATTTTGTTTAAATAGGATTTTTTAACGCGGTTGTTAACTCTCAGTTTTCAATTAGGGTTGCAGAAATTGTCTTTCTGAAAGCAAATGGGTTTGCAGAATGATTCCTCACAAGACCAAGCATGGGTTTGCTACATCCTCCTGTGTAGCAAGGGTGAAACCAGCTTGAGAACCCGCGTGGGTGTTCCTGATGCTCGCAGAGACGGACTCAGGTGGTGGCTGTAGCTGGGAGTGGGCTTGAGGTTCAGAATGAGTAGGTGGTGTCTATTCATTCTGAACCTCAAGCCCACTCTCAGCTTCACCCCAAAGGCACAACCCACAACAGGTTCTAAGGCTGGTTCCACCTTGCTACACAGGAGTTTTGAAGTTGATCACTGTGGAAAAGGGGACTACAATGTAACCAGGAATTGAGGAGTGAGGGTTCACACTTTGTTGATTTTGATTTTGTTTTTCAGGAATCGAGGCTGTGCAGGAGCTTGAGAACAAGAGGAAGGATAGGGCCCAGCTTGCATATGAGAGGAAGAAACAGTTTGTTGATTTTGATTTTGATTTTGTTTGCCACGATGTATTTGCCAAATTTGTGTTCATATTTAACACGAAGAGATTTGCATTTTAAGATGAAAATGTTGTTGAGGATTGAGAATTAAATTTTGTTTTGTGTTAAGAAAGATATTACCAAAATAAAAGAAAAATTAATTAATTTTAAAAAGCTATAAACATAAGACGGCGGTTTACAGAGAGGGCAGACGTATAAATTGAAAAAATACGACCGTAATTTGAACTTAGGACGTGGTAAATAAAAACGACAGTAGTGTTGTAGGTACCGTCGTAGTATACTCCAAAATAATAAGTCGGCGGTTTACAGAGAATGCACCGTCGTAGTATACAGACGTTGATTCCACTATATTATACGACGTGGATTAAGAACAGTTGGTCGTGTTTAGTTAGGAGTTAACACGGCAGGTTTTTTGGTGAACTGTCGTCTTTATTTTCTACGTCAGTGTATTCATACCTGCTGTTGTTGTTTTTTGGTCAGATTTTAACACTGAAGAAATCCTTTTTTAAAAACGACGGTTTTTTATTTGTACGCGTCGTCTTTTAAAAATATTGAACAGTAAATCACTTATCCACGACGGTTTTTTTTTATACCGTCGTCTATTTAAATACAACGACGGTTTTATGTTATGCCGTCGTCTTTTTCTGGTCGTCTTTTTCCATTTTTGTAGTAGTGGCCGGGCGTATCCTTCTCTGAAGTTTCCGGTTTGTTGAAATCATCGCTGATTTTTTGTTGGAGAAATGGATCACCCACGCAGGACCCGAACTGGCGCAAAACCGTACTGTCAATAGTTCCCTAAACAATACAGAGAGAGAGATAGAGTAAACTTGTCAAAGATTATTAATAGATCCTTTTCAAAACAGAAAAATGAAAAATAATAGATCAATTTCAATTCCAATACTATTATTTGTACTATATTTATTTACCTTATTTGTATTAGAGAGGTGGTCAGTTAATATTGTACAAACACTCGGCTGTCTAAGATCTAGAATTTGAAAGAAAACAAAACCAAGTAACTTTTGATACAGTGATAGTTATCCTCCTCAAGATTTGGAAAAGTTGCAATTTTTACCTCCCCAGTTAATCCAATAAAAAAAAAATCTGGGAGATCAGGCGAAACTGAGTTTTTTTTAATTTGTCTGAAGTTGATCCACATTCAAACCATTTCAAACTAAATACAAGTTTATGACTCCTTAAAACGTGATTAAAGCATCCTTATTCTTTGCTTTGTAAGTGATTCTTAAACTTGATTGTGGTGCAAATTAGTCCCTTTATATGCAAGGATCAAAATACTGAGCTATACTTCTGACCAAAGTAACAGAAAAAAACTGTTTATTTTTAGGACTAAGTACAGTAAACCCCCCAACCTATAGGGCCATTTTCAAGTACACCCCAATTTATCGACAAATTACAATTACATACACAACGTCACGAAATATTACAAGCGAGCCCCCTCCGTTAGCGAGATCGTCAGAATAGCCGTTAGTTGCCTACGTGGCGTCTAGCTGGACATTTTTTTAAGGGCATTTTCGGCATCTCAAGTCCATGGGTTTCGCGCCAACACAACACGTGGCGTTTTTTTAATTCAAAATAAAAAAACCCCCAAATCAAAACACCCCCACAACCCCTCAGACCCTAAGCCCCAAATCGACAGAAGTCGTTGGCTAGGTTCCAACTCGAAGAAGACGAAGACAACGATGTCGACGAGGTCGACGAGATCGACGATGTCTGAGAATCGAAGATGCGAAGTGGGCCCGCGAATTTGCCACTGCGGCAATCAATGTCGGCTGACGACGTCGTGGACTGACAACAACCCTGGGAGAAGATTTTGGGGCTGCGCTGATTATGGGGTAAGAAGAGGTTGTGCATTCTTTGAATGGTATGATCCACAGGTATGCGAGAGGTCGAAGATTGTGATATGTGGACTATTAAAACGATTACGTAAGGAAGAAGAGGAAAACCGAAAATTGAAAATAGAGGTTGGAGCTGGCTTGAAAGCACGGAGATTTCTACTAGCAAGTGTTCTGGGTTCTTGGATATTTTTGATTGTGTTGTTGGGAATGCTAGTACTGGAATGGAGAGACGCTGGATCTTCCAAGAATGTGAAATTAGCACTTCAATTTTAGGGTCTAGAATTTAGGAGACTTGGGAGATGTTTTTTGTGGCCATTTGTGGGATATTTTGGCAAATGAAAGTGCTTTATGTGTATGAAATGCGTTTTGTTGTGTAATCTCCCATGTCAATTTGTATGAAACATGTTTATATATGAAAAATGTTCTTGCAATTTCCAAATGCATAGACTGTTTGCCTCAAGGCATGATCCATTATATATTGAGTTCAAAATACATACATACTTTGCAAACATTTGCAGCTCAATAATGCATAGACTGATCACCTAAATTGGGATATAACCAATTCAAAATACATACAGAGTTTACCAAAAGTTGACAAAATGGCCACATCACAAAACCAAAAGCTGCACTAGTTCAAAATACAATACATGACATAAACTATGTTCTCTATCTCTTGGATGCTCTCAATCCAATTCCTGCAGTATCAGCTGCATTTGGCTGGGAAGCATTTAGTGCATCCTTCTTTGCAACAGCAGCAGCCTTTGCCCTTCCATATGCAAGCTTTCTCCTTGCTCTTGCAGCTACTTTTGCTTCTTCCTACAGAGAAAAAAAAAAATAGTTTCAGGTTCCATTGGTGTCAAACACGAAAACAGTTTCATGAATAGGCTAGGAATAAGATTAGGCACTCACAGCAGCAATTGCAGGGTCTTGGTTAGGTATGTTTCTTGGTCTCCCTATACCCCTTGATTTATCCTTTGGAGGTAGATTTCGATGGTGAGTCCTTTTGTTATGGCTAGTTGAGCCACAAACACTGCACCTCATTTGCATTCCTTGTCTCCCCAACCATTTTTTCCCAGTCTTATCTATTCTCTCTTCAGGTCCTTTTATTCTCACCTTTCTAGGCCTTCCAGGTTGTCTAGTGTAGGCTGGTGGCTTTATTGTTGTTTGGTTTGTCTTCTCCCATAGCTGTGACCCATTAATTGGCATAATCAGATTGGTATAGAGGGCCATGTAACTGTCCTTGCTGTAGTAAGAATGCACATAATCCTCCACAACTTGCCCTCCTTTGTAATGTATGGCAGCAATTCCATGAGCACAAGGAATGCCTGACAAGTCCCACTTCCTGCAAGAACAAGTGTGGATATCCAAATCTACCACATATTGGTCCCCTCTTCCTGCATCCACTTGATATTTAGGACCACCAGACCATTGCACAGTACAGTTGCATGCTTCTAATTTTTTGTCCTGCAGATGGTCAAAAATGTTCTTGCATATCCTATGAGGCCAACTGCTCATCTTGTCCCTCCTCCACTGGATCCTTCTCATCAACAAGCACCTGATCATCTCCAGCATTGTGATAATTGGCTTGTCCCTTGCTGCCTTGATAGTATTGTTGAAGCTTTCACACAAGTTATTTTGCAGCATGTCACACTTAATAAGTGTTGTGAAATGAGACTTAGACCAGTGTGTTGGCGGTTTTCTCAGCAAGCCACTCCCAAGCATTGTGATCTAAGGTCTTCATTACTTCCATTTGATACTTAAAGGAAGGCACATTGGTAGCTCTAGCACACTTCCATAACTGATCCCTCAAAACTTGACCTTTATAAGTTTTGTTGAAGTTATCCCAAAGGTGCCTCACATAGAATCTTGTCTCAGCATTAGGCACAAGGTCTTCAAATGCACCAGCCAGTCCTTTTTGCTTATCAGATATAAAGGCCCATCCATGTGAATTAACAATGTCCACATCCTTGGCCAACAGATCAATGAACCATGTCCATGACTCCCTTGTTTCCATCTCAACCACAGCATATGCTATCACCCAAGTCTCGTTATTGGGATCGATCCCAACTGCTGTAATCAACTGTCCACCATAAACCCCTTGTAAATGGCAAGCATCTAACCCAATAAAAGGCCTGCAGTTCATCTTAAACCCTTTCTTTAATGGTTCTAAACAAATGTACAGTCGTTTAAAAACTGTTTCACCATTAACAGACTCACAGTGTATATTTGTTGTAGAGCCAGGGATTTTGTCTTCCAGCTCATGGCAATAATCCCAGAGCATGGCATATTGCTCAGCAACCGTTCCTTCAATGAGTCGAAGCGCCTCTGCCTTTGCCCTGTAAGCTTTCATCCTTGATATACCTACTTTAAACTCAGAAGAGGCTGAGTTGACTATAGACTGTGGAGGCATTGTGGGATTTGTCTGAATCTTAGGCAGGAACTTATCTCTCAACCATTTAGTTGAGGCTTGTGAGTTAGCAAAAACTCTGACACAATTGTGACTAGGATTATAGTTTTTCACCACCAAGCTTCGATCTGTAGTGTTTTTCGAAGCCACATAAATCTGCCATGGACAACTCACTGCCTTACACACTGCCTTCAGCTTATACCTTTCATTCCTGGTGAAAGTGACTTCTTTCCCACTCAACAAGCAATATTCACGAACAGCTTCTCTAAAAACCTTGGCGTCACTGAATATCATTCCAGTATCAAATATAGGGTTTTCTTTGTCTGTTTCATGGTTATAGTGTTTGAATTTTTTCCCCCTTGCATCTCTTTCATCATCTTCATCTGAATGAACACTTTTCAACTCATCCTCCACTGCTTGATCCCCCTCTTCCAACCTGGTGTCTTGAAGATCTGTATACTCAAACTGCCTAGTCAGAGAAGGCGGCTCCCTGTTTTGACCAGTCTGTGAAGGGTGGTTTTCATTGTGACCAGTGTGTGAAGGATGGTCTTCATTTTGAGCAGTCTGTGGAGGGTGGTCCCCACTTTGACCAGTTTGTGAAGGTTGGTCCCCACTTTGACCAGTTTGTGAAGGTTGGTCCCCACCTACCAAGTTGTCTGAATTACGGACCCCACCTTCACCCTCATTAACACCACCACCTTCACCCTCATTTCTCTCTTCATCTTCAAGAGGCCGAAAAGTATCTTCAACTGGGGCACGGTCTGTAATCCACTTTTGCAAAAAATTGTGTTCCTCAGCTATCTCCTCAATGTTATCCCCCCCATAGTCACTGTCAACAAAACTAGATGCATCACTATCTTCCCCTTTATCCTTTGAAGACTTTCTACCTTTTCCCCTTGTTGACACCGTAGGTGCAGCCATTGCTTTACCCTTTGAAGACCTTGTAGCCATTCCCCTCTTTGGTGCCTCAGTTGCAGCCACTCTTTTACCCTTTCCCTTCTTTGGTGCCTCAGGTGCAGCCATTGTTTTACCCTTTCCCTTTTTTGGTGCCTCAGGTTCTGAAAAATCCCCAACATTATTCACTGCTTCTTGCTCCACTATCTTCACCTTATGTGGCTTAGGATATGTAGTTGCCTGCTCAACATTGCTCTTTCTGTTATAAAGAACAACAGGACTACAATCAGCATATCCTAGATCCTCAATCACCAGTGACCTCTGTTTTTGTACCCCGGAACCTTCCACCCTTTGCAGCTCGATCTCTTTGTGTTTGTTTAAAAAGGTATAAGGGTCATCAGCCAACTGTGTCAAATAAATATCTATCTCCCTCACTCTAGGCACACATTCACACATTTTCATAACATCTACATCAGAGAGAAGCTTTTCTACAGAAGAAGAGTTGGGAAGCTCATAGTGATATAACACTATACCATTATAGCCTAACTCCTTAACCATCAGACCAATTTCAAACATAGACATTTGGTCCTTATCGCAAAAATCAATGAAGTCCACAGTCCCATTTACATACAGGTTGTCACATATAGAACCCCCATGGTTCATTCGAATAGTGAACTTATCATCTTCACCTACAAAACAATTGTTCAATACAGCAATGGTGAATACACAAGGACATAAACAAATGCACACGTTTTGGACCACTGAGTATTGTCTGGAATCCAAAGCAGTTTGGTCTGACAAACAAAGTGCTTTTTTTTTTTTATGCTTTTCCAACAACACACCGACAGAAATTGACCTTTTATGCTTTTCCAACAAAACACCGACAGAAATGGACCATTGACCACAAATATCACTCTCAAGCACACTTCAAAGCAAATCACAGGTTCAGAAAATACAAAACCGCAACCTCTGTACGACAAAACCAAAAAGCAAGAAGGAATAAAACCACATGCAACTTACAGTAACGAGGAGGACGACAGCCACGAGGACGACGACTCCACGCCATCTCGACTTACAGCAACCCAGCCTTCTCTGTGCGCTTTCGATCGACACGAAATGGGGTTTGGGTTTCAATTTGGGGAAGAAGTTTCGATTTGGGGGGGAAATCGATTTTCGTGGGGAGGGGAGGGGCTCTGGACGAGAATCTGCAAATCGATTTGGGGTTTTTTTTATTTTGAATTAAAAAACGCCACGTGTTGTGTTGGCGCGAAACCCATGGACTTGAGATGCCGAAAATGCCCTTAAAAAAATGTCCAGCTAGACGCCACGTAGGCAGCTAACGGCTATTCTGACGATCTCGCTAACGGAGGGGGCTCGCTTGTAATATTTCGTGACGTTGTGTATGTAATTGTAATTTGTCGATAAATTGGGGTGTACTTGAAAATGGCCCTATAGGTTGGGGGTTTACTGTACTTAGTCCTTATTTTTATATAATTTTTTATGTGTGTGTGCACCTGTATTGCGTACCTGTTCTTTACTTTTTTGACCAAGAAAAATATCAATGGCTGTTGAGAACTTTTTATTGACAGCAGCCTTGTCCACTCTATGGTCGGCCGTCAAAATGGAGATAATTTCTACTTCCTTGTACATAACAGCGATATGCAAAGGAGTGTTTCCGTCTTCATCAGCTTCATTAATGAGTCCCGTAAGTTTAGGCTTCCTTAATATGTACTCAACAACCTTTCCTTGTCCACCTAAAATTGCAGAATGAAGAACCGTTTGGCCTTTTGAATTAAGCAAATCGCAAGTATCAGGTTGATATCGAATTAACTCTTCCATCACTTTGGTGTGGCCTGCATAGGCTGCAACATGGAGAGCTGACATTTCTGATAAGTCCAGGATATAAGAAGCAGAACTATCAGATTCCATCAGTAGTTGAGTAGCTTCAACATTCCCCGTGAATGCTGCGTAGTGCAAGGGAGTCCATCCAATAGCATCAACTTCTTTGATTAGGTGACGGTTTTTGGACACCAGAATCTCGACAACGCCTACCATGTTGATATAGGAAAAACTAAAGAGGTGAGAAGTGGTGAAAATTTCCTCCAAAATAAAATCCTCGTAATATAAAATCAACACATTTCATCAGGTGATGCCATGTTCACGTACCTTTGTCTTTGAGTTGTTCTTGAGTCACTGCGGCATGCAAAGCTGTCAATCCGTTTGTCCCCTGAAAAGAAGGAGAAACGCCAGACTCGTACGCCTTCAAAATACAATGAACAATGCTTGGAGTGCCTTTTCTAACAGCTAGGAACAAGGGCGACTCATTTGCCTTATTAGTGAAACAACACAATTGAGGATCGGCTTCCATTAACCGAATCACAACTTCATCGTGATTGTATCGAACAGCAAGATGCAACGTTGTGTCGTTATCCGAGTTTTTCACTCGGAGTAACTTGTTTTGAGATTCACCATCAGCTGGTCCTCTCTCCTCGTCACCTCTTTCCATGTGATGAAGCGATTTCCTTGCATGTTCAATGAGGAACTCAACTACTTCAACGCATCCTACTTTGGAAGCAACGTGCAGTGGAGTGTCACCCTTCTTGTTGGTGGCCCAAAACAGTGAAGATCCATATTCAAGTGGGAAGTCATTGAAGAATTTTATTTGCTTGAATTCAGCTGCAATGTGAAGAACATTGTTGTCTTTGGGTGTTTTCTTATAAAGAACATCTGGTAATTCATCACCATCTTTAATCCTTCTGAACAAACCCACATCGCCGGATGTTGCCGCCTCATATACCAAACGATCCATGGCTTTGAACTCTCTGAAACTTGCTTAATGTAGCACAGGAAGCAGCAATGCCTTGGAAGAGGATTGTGTTGTGAACCGTGCTTAGAATTCGAGGCATAAATAAGTCTGAACAGGGATCCCTTTAATGAAAACTTAGTTGAGAGGTTTTTCTCTCTTGATACATATAAAGGAGTTGTGATGTTGTACACTCTTTGCACACACCTACCCTTACCAACTAAAGTAAAAGTGATCATATCTAGAGTCTTTACATACTTACTTTTTAGTACAAGCGATAGTCTAAACTAGAGGGGAGGGGGATTTCTCACACATACACACACAAATGATGCTATGGGGGTTCGAACCTGAAACCTCTTGTTTGCAAGTCAAGGCCATTTTCCACTGTGTTAGACTTCGTTGGTAATAATGGGTAAATATACTTTTTTACTTAGACAGTCTAGTACAGTAATGAAATGGTATTTAATTATAATTATGTTGAAACTCATCAAGAGTCAACTACCTTAAACAAAAGTATCCGATATTTCTCCCAAAAAAATACAGTACTGGGTTAATCAATTACCTACAAATACATACTTGACAATAGTTTAAAACACTTAGAAACACTCAATATATTTATTTAAACATATATTTTGTCTAATTAGGGTTAAAGATACATCAATATATTCATTTGAATAAATAAAGACCCTCATGAGAGCAAGTGCATCACCATGTGATTCAGCACATTGGCCCAAGCGCGCAGCCACCATGTGCGCTGCTAGAAAACGTTGAAGGAGTCGTGAGAAATTGAGTGTATATTCAAGTTGAACGATGTAAATTTGTAAATTTTGTTTTATAGTATTTAAGAAAAACTCAAAACTAATTTACAATCGATGGAGCACAAATAGAACGAGCTACATTTTAAGCTCATCATGGGTCTTCGCAAATTGAATGAGCTCTATCTGTGTATTTGACCCCTGCAGAGTTTATCGAGACTCATAGGGATGTAGTCCTCAACTTTAATCACTCGTTGTTATGTGTTTGGGAAATGCTAGCAATCTTCTCTCCAACCTTCTCTTTTGGATTTTATCTCTTTTCCTTATGACATGTGTCACTTTCCTTATACTTAAAACAATGTAACTAATTAATGCATCAAACAAGCTAACATTTGTTTTCCAAGTTTATCCTTCTTAAATGTTTTGTCCTTCAATTTATTCAAAAATAATTTTACAACTCTCTTACCACATGTAAATAATTAAATAATAAAAAATGTTAGTTTTAAAAAAAGAAATCGTCTATTTTTTTTCAGAGATAAAACTTCTATTTTTTTAAACACAAAAGAATGACCTAAAAAACACACTCAATAGAAAGATCACAATTTTATACAGAAAAGAGACTTCCTTGAAAAGGAAGTTCTTTAATTGCATTTTTTTTATACTACTAAATAAAGTTAAAGAGCATTTTCAGTAACAACTAAATGTTTTTTAAAAAAAACCCCAAATAATCAAATTCCTAAGGAAGTTCATAGTTTTATTTATATTTATTTATATCTCTTACTACCTTTGGAGTTTGATTATTTGAAAAAAAAAAAAAAATCCTAAAATTGTTGCATACCAAAATTTTGATTTAAATCAATTTATCTCCTTACTCCCTTTGGAGTCTTTCAGAAAACCAAAAATAAAACAAACGCTTTTTCTTATTTAATTTTTAAGTCTTATTTGAATGTCTCGTTGCCTTTAGAGTCTTTAAAAATAACATTTTTTTTTCTTAATTAATTTTTAACAAGATGGTAAGAAGTTTGTAAAAAAAATTGGATAAATTTAAAAAATAAAATAAAATAAAAATATTTAATAAGGGTAAATTTGGAAAACAAATGCTAGCTTGTTTGATGCATTAGTTACATTGTTTTAAGTGTAAGGAAAGGGACACATGTCCTGAGGAAAATGGTGAAGGTCCAAAGAGAAAATCGGAATCATAAAGAGAAAGAGAGAAAGAGAGAAAGAGAGAAAGAGGAAGAAGAAAGAGAAAAAAAAAGAAGAAATAAAAAAAGAAAGAAAAAAGAAAAAAAAGAAAGAAAAAGAGAGAAAAGAAAGAAAGAAAAGAAAAGAAAAGAAAAGAAAAGAAAAGAAAGAAAAGAAAGAAAAAAATAAAAAAAATAAAAGAAAGAATGTCATGACCCGACTCCCCTAGCAAGATATTGTCCGCTTTGGACCTCCCCCTTCACGATTTTGTTCTTGGGCTCAAGCTAATGCTATCTTGCCCAAAAAGCCTCTTGCTAGGAAGAGAAGTGCCCACACTTATAAAGCACTTCACCTTTCCCTCCCCAAGCGATGTGGGACTACTTACCGTTCTTGTTTTCCAAAGATACAGGTCTTACAATCCACCCCCCTTGGGGCCTAGCGTCCTCGCTGGTACATTTCCGGTCGGGGTCCAACTCTGATACAATCCTGTCATGACCCGACTCCCCTAACAACATATTGTCCACTTTGGGCCTCCCCCTCAAGGTTTTGTTCTTGGGGTCAAGTTAGTGCTATCTTGCCCAAAAGGCCTCTTGCTAGGAAAAGAAGTCCCCACACATATAAATCACTTCACCTTCCCCTCCCCGAGCGATGTGGGACTGCTCACCGTTCTTGTTTCCTTAAGACATGGGTCTTACAAAGAAGAAGAAAAAAAGAGAAGGAGAAAGAGAAGGAAGAAGAAAGAGAAAAAGGGAAAGTGTAGAACAAAGACATAGAGAAGTGGCGCACAAAGGAAGAAAAAGTAAAGATAAGGGAGAGAGAAAGGAAAGAAAAAGTGGCTTTAGGGTTAGGTGTTGGTTGATGGGCTTTAGTTGTTGAGCTTAAATAAGGTTAGATGTTGGCAGCTGGGCTTGGGAAGTGCGAAAAATCATGGGATTAGTAGTTGGGCCACGAAAATATATTCATATTTTTTATTTTTTATTTGATTCTGGTTTGATTTGGCCCAATCCCGTTTTTAGAGATGTCAAATCGGAATTGGAATCGTTAAAATCGGTCCAGTTTGTTTTGTCACATAATTAACAAGTCTCATACACGTGAGACACATGTAAAACTCACCTATATATACAATTAAATTTAATAAGAGATGTCGTCAACACTGTAATTATGAATTTATATTATGCGGGAGTGGAGCCATCTGTGCATCTTCCTTTCACGACTACTTTGTTGGTTGAAAACCCTGGAACTACAGAGGACAAGCAAACATAAAATGCCACATATGTAAAGGACCACAGTACCAACCGGACTTTGTATGGGTAGCACTACAAATAATCCGGAAGCATATACAACCACCATTGCGCCAAAGGAACACTTAATGAGAGTTGCAGGTCTGGCGAGAATGACTCGCGAGGCCGTTCCTGCCATAAAATAATGACACAACACAAGAACAGCTAGAAAGAAGGAGAAGGTGTCGAATAACACAAACACTTGGAAAGATGGCTTTGCGTGTAAAACCGCCAATCCGTCGCTCTGAAATCCTCCGGGCAAGGTGAAAGCAGCAGCAAATGTAACTGTGGCGATAAGCATAGCAATCAGAAGATCGGTATCACACCCCTTCGTGTCTGTTGGTGGATAATCTTGCAGCTCTTTTCTCTTGTTTGCAATGTTTGGTGTGCGTATAGTACCTAGAGATTCCAATTTCATGACATCACTGCGGATTTGTTGCTGGAAAAATGGGACACCACTAGAGCGTCCCAGGTTAAACAAAAGCGAACTATTGAAGGCATCCTAAATAAAAAAAATTATGGTCTTGGTCAACAAAAAAAATAATGCAATAATATGCTAGGGAGACCATATTTTTGTAGCATACATACCCGTCCAAAATTGTCGCCAAGAAAAATATCGGCAGCCTTCAAGAAATTTTTATTGATGGCAGTCTTATCAACTCTACGATCGGATACCAAGAGTTCAACAATTTTCAAATGTGGGTAAGCCGCAGCGAGATGCAAAGGAGTGTTGCCATCTTTATCTGCTTCGTTTATAAGCCCATCAAGCTTATTCGTCTGCAATATGAACTCAACAACATTTATTTGTCCACCCAAAACGGCAGCATGCAGAATCGTTTGGCCTTTGGCATTCAGCAAATCACATGCATCGGGCCGATATCGAATCATCACTTCCAAAACTATGGCACGACCTACATAGGCGGCGACGTGGAGAGCTGACAATAATCCAGATTTGTCCAAGAGGTAAGCAGCAGAGCTATCACATTGCATCAACACTCGAGTTGCTTCAAGGTTTCCCCTAAACGCTGCGTAGTGTAAGGGCGTCCACCCAAGTGCGTCCACTTCTTTGATCATCTGGGGATTTTTGGATAACATTGTGTTCACAATATCTAGCATGTTGATATACAAAAATTAGTAAGGAATTGAGAAGAGTCATATATAGAAATAAATAAAATTGATTACAAATTTATCCCTTTTTTTGCACGCTGCAATATGGTTAAATCTGAAATAAACTCATACGTTTTATTTTATTAAATTACTAAATATCGCTAAAAATCAAATAGCTTTATGGTGGCATGTAAGTTGTAGCTAATCAAGGAGGGTATGAACTTGGGCATCATAGGGAGAAGTGAAGACGATGAGGGGAATATACTGGAAGAGACAACTTTTGTAAGGACATCGGCTAACTGATACTCAGAACTGATGAACGGGAAGGAAACAATCTTTGCATCCAACTTCTCTTTAATGAAATTTCGATCAACCTCCACATGCTTTGTACGATCATGTTGCACCGCGTTATGTGCAATTGCAATTGCAGCCTTATTGTCACAATATAAATCCATGGGTTTCTATGGCCCAAAACCAAGATCTCTCAACAATCTCTTCAACCATAGTAACTCGTACACACCTTGATGGTTGGGTAGGATTGCATCAATTTTTGGCATAGGTAGTTTGATTTTGGATTCAAAGTTTGGCCAGTTTTTGGATTGAATTTCCGACCACTTCCGGCCACTTTTTGGGTCAAGCCTACCGCATGTCTTCTGGCCACTTTCGGCAACGAGTAGTATTTTTATGTAGGTCGTAATTAGGTAATACACCTAATTCGCAGATCGTGAATCGGAGGCCCGGATGTTCAGATTCAATAACTTAAAGTTTGCGCTTTACGATAACCGTCCGATCTGAACCAAATTTGTATGACGTATTTCCTAAACCTTGTGGAACTCATAGGAACGTTCGGATTGTAGAAAGGAGGTCTTGCGTTATTTGAGGCGACGGGATCTCTAGGACTTATCTACTTAATTAGTTATTTAATTACCCATTATTAGTAATACTATGATTATTATAAAAGTATTTGATTGAGTGTTATGGGGAGATTTAATGGTTATGAGTTATTATATGTTTTGAAGTGGAAATATATTATGATGACAAGAGTATGGGATTTAATTTCATATATTTGCGGGATGTGATTATTTTGAATGAATTTGTGCTATTTTCAATATGGTTATTTATACTTGGAGATGTGTTGATGTACACGGACTTGTTGGAAAGGTTTTATGAAACGTGGATTGGGTTGTGGTACTTGGAAATGTCGGAACCCGGGGCATCCTTAACGGGGTGTCGCTGTAGACCTTTGATTGGGTAGTCTGTGCAGGTACGACTTGTCACAGACATACAAGTTGGCTGAGAGTTAGTCCCCCAGTTGGACAGCTCGTTCCCTAGCCACATGGTCAATTGAGGATTCTTCCATGTGGACTAGTCAGACGATTCCCAGTTGGATTGTTTTCCCAGTACATGATGTGCATCATCATGTGTATCTCCCCTTGGATACTGATACTTGGAAACGGTGGATATGGATATTTGGATATATGGAAATGGATACATGGAAGGTAGTCTGCGCGCGTAGGACTTGTCACAGGTGTACGAGTCTTGAGGATTCGGCTGAACGTGCTGGCTAAGAGTTAGTCCCCCGGTTGGACGGCTCGCTCCCTAGCCACATGGTTGTTGAGGACTCCTCCATGTGGTCTAGTTAAATGATCCTCAGATTGGATTGTTGTCCCCTGGTACATGATGATGGTGAGAGATGGGTGTATTTATATATTTATTTATTCATTTATAGGAATACATATTACATATATGTATATGTGGATTCGTTCCCGGGTTGAGATTCGTGAGATTTTGTTTCGTGAGTACTTTGTATGGGTATGAATGTTAATTAAGTCATGAATTGGAAAGTGTTGTTCGGCAACATACGCCTTGGATAGGGTATGGTTGCAGAATTGAACTGACATAAGGGAAAGAATTGATAATGTGTTCAGTATGCGTTTTGTCGGATTTGAAGTTGTAGATGAATGTGAAATTTATTGTTGTTTTTGTTTTAAATAATTGTATATCGTCTGAAATCATGTTTTGTCGAGATAAGAACTACGTGTGGCTTGATCCTTTGCCCAAGGGTACGTAGGTAGCCTGGGGTCTCACCTAGGTGCAGCCGCGAAATAAACTATATTTATAAAGGTTTGAACGATTCTGAGTATGTGAATGAATTTTGATGTGGTTGTTGGATTTGAATCATGTTGAAAGATTTCGGTGATTTTCGTAAAGTTGTTTGAGGTCATTAATTGCATTGTTTATGTATTATTCGACTTAAGAACATTGCTGGTCTTGTTTCGAACCATTTGAAGGCCAAAGGCCTATTATGCAATTGCATGTTGATAACTCGTGCATGCTGCCAGTTGGTGTTTTAAAAATGTGTCTTTAACATGTTGACAAATTTGGGGAAAAGTCAAATTTTCAGGGGAGACTCTGCTGAAATTTCGGCAGAGAGTCTTGTTCTTTAAGTAAGTGAGCTCGGCATTGGTGTGATGTCGGGATTTCCACAGGATTCGTCTCGGGTTCCGAGGGATTTGGGGCGGGTCCTGTCAAGTATACATGTCATTAAAGACTTAAACCACATGGAACAATAAACAAATAGATTTTTTTTTGTTACATTGGAGGAAAGAAACTTCATTGGGGTTTGATCCTAGGTGCAATGGGGGGAGGCGGGGTGGGGTGTTGGGAATCCACCACCATTGTGGTGGGAACCCATTGCCAACAAATATATTTTTGTAATTAAGTTAATTACACCAAAACCAGCAACCGAGTACACGGACTTGGCTTGGTTTTTGGATACATCAATCAGAATCAGAGGATTCCAATTCTAATTCGAAAAGTTTCGTAATGAAGATTATCTTCCAATTCCATTTTGAAAATTTTTGGAATTACATCAATTTCAATATGGAAATTTTTTTCGGAACTTACATGTTTCGAATTTTTTATTTGTTTGGGAACATTTTGGAAAGTAGTTCAAAATTTTAAACATGCCCAACTATTCAGAATGTTAAAATTGGCTCAAAATTGAAAACACATACCCAAAGCCCTGAAAACAATTAATATGCTAGTAGTAGATGTTGTTATAATATTTATGGAAAAAAAAAAAAAAAACTCATCTATGTTTATTTGATCATTAATTCATATTTAGTTGAACTTGGAGTTAGTCATGTAGTCTAAGCTTGAAACTCTAATATATTTTGAAATTCAGAATTTTCAGAATTTTTAGTTACATTCCAATTCCAATCCAATTCTTTTCGGAATTTTCTGATTTTGGAACTTTTGGACGACAATTGATTCTTGGTTTTTTTTAAATAATAATATCGATAGTGACCAAAATACAACTACGTGACTACGGACTCATCTCAGTACGATCTACGTAGAAATACCACTCACTGCCCCAAAATCCTTCCGAATTAAAAAGTAAACAAAATACCACTACCCCGAGGGCAAAATCGTAAATTCACATTTAATTAAATTAATTAAATTAATGAATAATCTTATTTTTTAGATGTTACACTCAATATCATTTGTGGTAAAAAAACTACAATAATATATGATCTTTTTTGGATCCTTGTACTAATGAAATACAAATACGAAAGATTAGGTGCCTCAAATAAATAAAAACCTAGATCGAATTATGCTGAATTATGAACGGCCTAACTCAGAGGCGGACCTACAGAGGCGCAAGGAGGTGCTTGTGCACCTTCCCTCGCCAGAAAGAGCTTTGGAGGTTGTGGAATTTGCCCCTCAGCTCTGCCATGGAAGTGCCCACAATCTGCTCGAGGAAATGCCCCTGTGAAACTGCTTTTTGTTTTATGTGATGCTGTGTTGTTGGGCTGTTGCGCTCAACACAGCCCGCCTACTTTTTTTTTTCAAAAGTCCCTGGCCAAAACGACGTCATTTTGGACCAGGGCAATGAAAAAAAATAGAGATAAAGCCTTATATTCTACAGATAGGAACCTACTGCCAAAGTACAATTAATATTATTAATAATTTAATATAAAGAGAGTCCACATTCACTCCATTTAAATTGAATTGAAGAAGTCAACAGACCCAAATTGCAATCGCAAGGTCTGTTTTTTTTTTTTTCCTTTGGGTCTTTTTTTCTTCTGGTTTTTTATTTCTAATTTTTTTATATAATATTTTTAAAAAATAATATATATATATATATATATATATATATATATATATTTATGTGGCTCTCTCTGTAATTTTTTAATTATAAAGTTATGAATCAGTACTAATAATCTTCAATCGAATATTGCCCCTTCTTTGAAAAATTAATTCTTGGGTCTGCCACTGGCCTAACTTATAAAAATACTTTGGAAAAACTATAAAGCAATGTAAAACAAAAAAAGAGAACAACAAATAAAAGTTGACATAACTTATGATCAGGAAACCAATAAGAAACACTTATTAAAACTAATTAGGAAAACTAAAACAAAAAAACCAAAAAGACTTATCATGAACTTCTAATGGCCTGTTTAGGAGAGAAGCATCTCCTACATGTTTCATCATATAATCATTTTAAATTATTTTAAACAATTTTCAAGATAAACATCTCCCATGTGTTTCTCCATAAATCACTTAAAATCACTTAGCGTAGGGACTAGGCTATGTGTGCCTCCCTCAATTTTCAACGCATAGTCGTAAACAGGGGGATCAAAGCAAGTACCAGCGCCAACTCACCAATTATATCGAGAACAATATCAAACGGACTTGCACTTGGAAAGTATATTTTACGTTGGGAAGTATATTTTACGTGAATCTATTCTTTGGTGTTTGGGCGTCACTGCAAACATGGCGAACATATATGCTAGCACCAACCCTCCAATGGAATACCTAATCAGACTTGCAGGTGTGGCTATGTCGAAACGAATTGGAGTTGATTCGATATAGATCGCAAGAATTGCGAGCGTGAAGGATACCAGGTTTAAAAGCTCAAATACACTGAAAAATGGATTTTCCGATAGAACCGGCGTTCCGTTGCTTTTATATCCTCCCGGAGGGGTTACAGCTGCTGCAAAAGTGACGGTTGCGATAAGCGTTGTCACCACTAGAGTGGAAGTAGATAGCCCGTTTTGACTCTCGTGTTCAATGGCCGATGTGCAGGGGGTATCCTTCTCGGAAGTTTCCGGTTTGTTGAAATTATTGCTGATTTTTTGTTGGAAAAATGGACCACCCACGCAGGACCCCAACTGGTGCAAATCCGGACTGGCAATAGTTCCCTAAACAATACAGAGAGAGAGATAGAGTAAACTTGTCAAAGATTATTAATGGATCCTTTTCAAAACAGAAAAAAGAAAAATAATAGATCAATTTCAATTCCAATAATATTAATTGTACTATATTTATTTACAAACACTCGCTGTCTAAGATCTAGAAGTTAAAAGAAAAAACCAAATAACTTTTGATACAGTGATATTTATCCTTCTCAAGATTTGGAAAAGTTGCAATTTTCACCTCCCCGATTAATCCATTAAACAAAAATGTGGGTGATCAGGCGAAACTGAGTTTTTTTTAATTTGGCTAAAGTTCGATCCACATTCAAACCATTTCAAACTAAATACAAGTTTATGACTCCTTAAAACGTGATTAAAGCATCCTTATTCTTTGCTTTGTTAGTGATTCTTAAACTTGATTTTGGTGCAAATTAGTCCCTTTATATGCAGGGATCAAAATACTGAGCTATACTTCTTTCTGACCAAAATAAAAAATAAAATAAAAAAAACTGTTTTTTTATAAATTTTTTATGCGTGTGTGCACCTGTATTGCGTACCTGTTCTTTACTTTTTTGACCAAGAAAAATATCAATGGCTGTTGAGAACTTTTTATTGACAGCAGCCTTGTCCACTCTATGGTCGGCCGTCAAAATGGAGATAATTTCTACTTCCTTGTACATAACAGCGATATGCAAAGGAGAGTTTCCGTCTTCATCAGCTTCATTAATAAGTCCCGTAAGTTTAGGCTTCCTTAATATGTACTCAACAACCTTATCTTGTCCACCTAAAATTGCAGAATGAAGAACCGTTTGGCCTTTTGAATTAAGCAAATCGCAAGTATCAGGTTGATATCGAATTAACTCTTCCATCACTTTGGTGTGGCCTGCATAGGCTGCAACATGGAGAGCTGACATTTCTGATAAGTCCAGGATATAAGAAGCAGAACTATCAGATTCCATCAGTAGTTGAGTAGCTTCAACATTCCCCGTGAATGCTGCGTAGTGCAAGGGAGTCCATCCAATAGCATCAACTTCTTTGATTAGGTGACGGTTTTTGGACACCAGAATCTCGACAACGCCTACCATGTTGATATAGGAAAAACTAAAGAGGTGAGAAGTGGTGAAAATTTCCTCCAAAATAAAATCCTCGTAATATAAAATCAACACATTTCATCAGGTGATGCCATGTTCACGTACCTTTGTCTTTGAGTTGTTCTTGAGTCACTGCGGCATGCAAAGCTGTCAATCCGTTTGTCCCCTGAAAAGAAGGAGAAACGCCAGACTCGTACGCCTTCAAAATACAATGAACAATGCTTGGAGTACCTTTTCTAACAGCTAGGAACAAGGGCTGTTGACGTGAGTCTCCTAATTAATCAATGAGATTTATTTCCTTGATTAATTAAGGGATTTACTTTCCCATTCTATTTAGTTGACAAACCTGTGTATAATTAGGATTTACTTTCCTAATTACTGATAGAATATTATTCCTTGTAAAGCACTCTGTAAACTCATATATATACCTCCTTATGGAGAAGAATAAAATATCTGAACATATTGAAAACCCGTATTCATATTTTAGCATGGTATCAGAGCCAGGTTGCGGGCCCGTACTTGCCACGTGATGGGTGGGTCCCCGTTTGGCCCCGCGCGATGGGTGAGTCCCTACATGGCTCCACGTGGTTGCCGATGTGTGGATCTCCACGTGTGACCCACAAAATGGGGTCTCACGTGCGGGGGAGTGTTGAAACCAATTGTGTCCCACATCGGAGAGAGGGAAGGAGAAAGAGTACTTTAAATAGAATTACCCCACTCCAACTAATACCGAGGCCTTTTGTGATAAAACCCCACACCTGAGGATTGTGCAGGTGGTAAAGTGGGGACAATATCGGTGTTGTTGGAGTGGGCCCTCGGCCCGTTAACCTGGAAAATTTGACAAGGGCGACTCATTTGCCTTATTAGTGAAACAACACAATTGAGGATCGGCTTCCATTAACCGAATCACAACTTCATCGTGATTGTATCGAACAGCAAGATGCAACGTTGTGTCGTTATCCGAGTTTTTCACTCGGAGTAACTTGTTTTGAGATTCACCATCAGCTGGTCCTCTCTCCTCGTCACCTCTTTCCATGTGATGAAGCGACTTCCTTGCATGTTCAATGAGGAACTCAACTACTTCAACACATCCTACTTTGGCAGCAACGTGCAGTGGAGTGTCACCCTTCTTATTGGTGGCCCAAGACAGTGAAGATCCATATTCAAGTGGGATGTCATTGAAGAATTTTATTTGCTTGAATTCAGCTGCAATGTGAAGAACATTGTTGTCTTTGGGTGTTTTCTTATAAAGAACATCTGGTAATTCATCACCATCTTTAATCCTTCTGAACAAACCCACATCGCCGGATGTTGCCGCCTCATATACCAAACGATCCATGGCTTTGAACTCTCTGAAACTTGCTTAATGTAGCACAGGAAGCAGCAATGCCTTGGAAGAGGATTGTGTTGTGAACCGTGCTTAGCATTCGAGGCATAAATAATTCTGAACAGGCATCCCTTTAATGAAAACTTAGTTGAGAGGTTTTTCTCCCTTGATACATATAAAGGAGTTGTGTTGTTGTACACTCCTTGCACACACCTACCCTTACCAACTTAAGTAAAAGTGATAATATCTAGAGTCTTTACATATTTACTTTTTAGTACAAGCGAAAACTAGAGGGGAGGGAGATTTCTCACACATACACACACAAATGATGCTATGGGGGTTCGAACCTGAAACCTCTTGTCTGCAAGTCAAGGCCATTTTCCACTATTTTAGACTCCGTTGGTAATAATGGGTAAATATATCTTTTTACTTAGACAGTCTGGCAGTAATTAAATGGTATTTAACTATAATTATGTTGAAACTCATCAAGAGTCAACTACCTTAAACAAAAGTATCCGATATTTCTCCCAAAAAATATACAGTACTGGTTTATTTTTATTATTAATTAATCAATTACCTACAAATACATACTTGACAATAGTTTAAAACACTTAGAAACACTCAATATATTTATTTAAACATATATTTTGTCTAATTAGGGTTAAAGATACTTCAATATATTCATTTGAATAAACAAAGACCCTCATGAGAGCAAGTGCATCACCATGTGATTCAGCACATTGGCCCAAGCGCGCAGCCACCATGTGCTGAACGTTGAAGGAGTTGTGAGAAATTGAGTGTATATTCAAGTTGAACAATGTAAATTTGTAAATTTTGTTTTATAGTATTTAAGAAAAACTCAAAACTAATTTACAATCGATGGAGCACAAATGGAACGAGCTACATTTTAAACTCATCATGGGTCTTTGCAAATTGAATGAGCTCTATCTGTGTATTTGACCCCTGTAGAGTTTATCGAGACTCACAGAGATGCAGTCCTCAATTTTAATCACTCATTGTCATGTGTTTGGGAAATGTTAGCAACCTTCCTTCCAACCTTCTTTTTTGGATCTTATCTCTTTTCCTCGTGACATGTGTCACTTTCCTTACACTTAAAACAATGTAACTAATGCATCAAACAAGCTTACATTTATTTTCCAAGTTTATCCTTCTTAAATGTTTTGTCCTTCAATTTATTCAAAAAAAATTAAATAATAAAAAATGTCAGTTTTAAAAAAGAAAATGTCTATTTTTTTCAGAGATAAAACTTCTATTTTTTTAAACACAAAAGAATGACCTAAAAAAACACACTCAATAGAAAGATCACAATTTTATACAGAAAAAAAACTTCCTTCAAAAGGTAGTTCTTTAATTGCATTTATTTTATACTACTAAATAAAGTTAAAGAGTATTTTCAGTAACAACTAAAAATATTTTTTAAAAGCCCCAAATAATCAGATTCCGAAGGAAGTTCATAGTTTTATTTATATTTATTTATATCTCTTACAGCCTTTGGAGTCTATTTATTTGGAAAAAAAAAAAAAACAAATCCTAAAATTCTGGCATACCAAATTTTCGATTTAAACCAATTTCTCTCCTTACTCCCTTTGGAGTCTTTCAAAAAGCCAAAAATAAAACTAACGCTTTTCTTATTTAATTTTTAAGTCTTATTTGAATGTCTCGTTGCCTTTAGAGTCTTTTAAAAAAAACTTTTTTTTTTCTTAATTAATTTTTAACAAGGTGGTAAGAAGTTCATAAAAAAATTTGGATAAATTAAAAAAAAAAAAATTAAAGTCAATATATTTAATAAGAATAAATTTGGAAAACAAATGATAGCTTGTTTGATGCATTAATTACATTATTTTAAGTGTAAGGAAAGGGACACATGTCATGAGGAAAAGGGTGAAGGTCCAAAAGAAAAAATTGGAATCATAAAGAGGTAGAAGAAAGAGAAAGAGAGAAAGAGAGAAAGAGAGAGAGAGAGAGAAAGAGAGAAAGAGAAAGTGAAAAAGAGGAAGAAGAAAGAGAAAAAAGAAAGAAAAAGAGAGAAAGAAGAAGAAAAAAAGAGAAAAATAGAGAAAGAGGAAGTGAATAAGAAAGAGAAAAAGAGAAAGTGTAGAAGAAAGACAGAGAGAAGCGGCGCACAAAGGAAGAAAAAGTAAAGATTAGGGAGAGAGAAAGGAAAGAAAAAGTGGCTTTAGCCTTAGGTGTTGGTTGATGGCCTTTAATTGTTGGGCTTAAGTAAGGTTAGATGTTGGCAGCTAGGCTTGGGAAGTGAGAAAAATCATGGGATTAGTAGTTGGGCTACCAAAATATATTCATATTTTTTATTTTTTATTTGATTCCGGTTTGATTTGGCCCGGTCCAATTTTTAGAGATGTCAAATCGGAACTAGAATTGGTTAGAATCGGTCCGGTTTGTTTTGTCACATAATTAACAAGTCTCATACACGTGAGACTCATGTAAAACTCACCTATATATACAATTAAATTTAATAAGAGATGTCGTCAACACTGTAATTATGAATACACTGGCGGACCTATGCATTTTTTAGCGAATGTGCAATTTTGAAAGGCTAAAAACTCTTTGTGGATTGAACATCTAAAGCTTTTTACCTAAATTGAACATCTAAGGCTTTTTACCTAGATTGACCTTTGGTCCCTTTATTCATTCATATCATACATGAAAAATTGTTTTATGTAAAAATATTGACTAAGTATGAAAAATGGTTTTTCGAAATAATCATTTTCTCAATATAATTTTTGGCGGCTTTTATTCCTTATACATCAAATAAGAAAACTTGATTTTATGAGATTTTATTATGAAGTATATACTGACTTAATGAGCCATTATTTTTAGCCTAAATCGTATTTTGCACTAAAACTGATTTTTCATATTTTGATTTGGTGGGAATTTGATTTTCTAGTATTTTTATTTGAATCCAAATGGGGTGTACTTCCTTATTTACATTGTAAACTTAAGTAAATGGAATAATATAAAAATAAATAAAAGTAAAAGGACAAAGACAAGGAAAAGGGCAATTTGAAGCATCACCTCCTTGCGCCTTAATAGGTCTGCCACTATATGAATTTATATTATGCGGGAGCGGAGCCATCTGCGCATCTTCCTTTCGCGACTACTTTGTTGGTTGGCAACCCTGAAACTAAAAAGGACAAGTAAGCATAAAATGCCACATATGTAAAGGACCACAGTACCAACCGGACTTTGTATGGGTAGCACTACAAATAATCCGGAAGCATATGCAACCACCATTGCGCCAAAGGAACACTTAATGAGAGTTGCAGGTCTGGCAAGAATGACTCGCGAGGCCGCTCCCGCCATAAAATAATGACACAACACAAGAACAGCCAGAAAGAAGGAGAAGGTGTCGAATAACACAAACACTTGGAAAGATGGCTTTGCATGTAAAACCGCCAATCCGTCGCTCTGAAATCCTCCGGGCAAGGTGAAAGCAGCAGCAAATGTAACTGTGGCGATAAGCATAGCAATTAGAAGATCGGTATCACACCCCTTCGTGTCTGCTGGTGAATAATCTTGCAGCTCTTCTCTCTTGTTTGCAATGTTTGGTGTGCGTATAGTACCTAAAGATTCCAATTTCATGACATCACTGCGGATTTGTTGCTGGAAAAATGGGACACCACTAGAGCGTCCCAGGTTGAACAAAAGCGGACTATTGAAGGCATCCTAAATAAAAAAAATTATGGTCTTGGTCAACAAAAAAAATAATTTAATAATATTCTAGGGAGACCATATTTTTGTAGCATACATACCCGTCCAAAATTGTCGCCAAGAAAAATATCGGCAGCCTTCGAGAAATTTTTATTGATGGCAGTCTTATCAACTCTACGATCGGATGCCAAGAGTTCAACAATTTTCAAATGTGGGTAAGCCGCAGCGAGATGCAAAGGAGTGTTGCCATCTTTATCTGCTTCGTTGATAAGCCCATCAAGCTTATTCGTCTGCAATATGAACTCAACAACATTTATTTGTCCACCCAAAACGGCAGCATGCAGAATCGTTTGGCCTTTGGCATTCAGCAAATCACATGCATCGGGCCGATATCGAATCATCACTTCCAAAACTATGGCACGGCCTACATAGGCGGCGACGTGGAGAGCTGACAATAATCCAGATTTGTCCAAGAGGTAAGCAGCAGAGCTATCACATTGCATCAACACTCGAGTTGCTTCAAGGTTTCCCCTAAACGCTGCGTAGTGTAAGGGCGTCCACCCAAGTGCGTCCACTTCTTTGATCATCTGGGGATTTTTGGATAACATTGTGTTCACAATATCTAGCATGTTGATATACAAAAATTAGTAAGGAATTGAGAAGAGTCATATATAAAAATAAATAAAATTGATTACAAATTTATCCCTTCTTTTGCACGCTGCAATATGGTTAAATCTGAAATAAACTCATACATTTTATTTTATTAAATTACTAAATATCGCTAAAAATCAAATAGCTTTATGGAGGCATGTAAGTTGTAGCTGATCAAGGAGGGTATATGAACTTGGGCATCATAGGGAGAAGCGAAGACGATGAGGGGAATATAGGAATAACGATGGGTGAAAAAGGTATACTATTGTTTTTTTAAAAGAGTGCTGTTATTTTCACCTATATGTGTTATTTTTTCACGTAAACTGAAAAAAAAGATATTTTTTCACCAACCTATATTCTCACCCCCATTAAGTTTTAATCATCTCTTCCCATCCACTATTATTCCCAAATTATCCCTAATTTATCAATTAAGTAGGGTGTGTGAGAAAATAAGGTGATTGGGAATAGGAAATGGGGTGCCGCCCATTGAGAATCCATCATCAATAGCAATTTGAGCACCAAATAAAACTGTGTTTGTAGGGTCCATTTAATAACTATTTCGATTTTAGCTTTTAACTTTTGTCTTTTCATTTGAAGATAGAGGAAAACATATAGCAGAAGGAGAGAGAGAAGGGAGGAAGACGGAGGAGGGAGAAAATGTAATGAAATGTTAACAAAATGAAAACTGAAAACCATATAAACTAATCAAAAGCAAATTTCTAACTAGTGTTTTTTTTTCAAGTTTTGGTTTCATTCGTACGTTATCCTTTACTTCTCCATTTCCCCTTGTCATCTCTTCTTTCTCTCTCATTTCTCCTATATAATTATCTTTAACTGAAAAAAACAAAAAAATAAAAGCCAAAGGGTTACCAAACGGATGTTTATCATCAATCAATCTTGAATATATATATATACAAAAATTAGGCATATTAGGGGAAGTTGTGCATGAAGTTACCTTTGGTGCTTTTTGTCCTACGAGTTACTGCCGCATGCAAAGCTGTGACACCGTTAATCCCCTCAAAAGAAGGACATATTGGTGACTCACATAAAATGTAACGAGCAATTCTTTGAAAGCCCTTAGACGTAGCTATGAATAAAGGCGACTCATTGGCACTATTAGTCAAACAACAGAGTGTAGGATCAGCTTCAATTAGCAGCATCACCACTCTATAGTGACCGCATCGAACAGCAACATGCAGTGCTGTGTCCTTTTCCAAATTAGTCATTCGAAGTAACTTTTTGTAAGCTTCACCATCAGCTGGTCCGTTTTCTTCATCAACTCCTTCAATGTGTAGCATTTTGGCATGATTGATGAGGAACTCAACTACTAGAAGACAACCTACTTTGGCAGCAGTGTGCAAGGGAGTGTCACCCTTGATGTTGGTGGCCCAAAACATTGGGGATCCAAGTGAGATGTTTGTGAAGAACTCTACTTGCTTGAATTCAACGGCAACATGAAGAATATTGTTGTCTTTAGGTGTTTTCTGACACTCGAGATCAATTGATAACTCACCGTCTCTAATTCTTCTCAAGAAATCAACATCACCCGATTTTGCTGCCTCATAGACGGAAGGATCCATGGCTTTAAACTCTCTCTCTTTCTCTATCTCTCTTTGCAGAACATATATATGTGGAATTTCAGAAACAAACAACTAAGTAAATGGTTGACCTTTTAAATTGAACAACTAAGTTAACATTCTCAATAAAATATAGAGCATTGTAAACAACCAATCGCTATATTCATGATGTGTCATTCGGCTTATTTTAAAAGTCCATTGTAGCATGAACAGTCGCTTGAACAACCATATGCGTCTGGAGTTTTCACTGATGGTTCAGTACACCTACCTAGGCCTCCCCGGTGGCGGGAACGAGAAAGTTTCAATGCTAGCGTATCCAGTAGGACGTTTCCTATGCTCCTGGCACTACTACAAAAAACACTTTGCGCGACGAATTATTTTTGGTCGCGCAAAGGAAAATTTCGTCGCGCAAAGTTTGCGCGACGAAATTTTGGTCGCGCAAGTTCTGTCGCGCAAAACTCGTGGAGAAAGGATTTGCGCGACGGCGAAAATTATTCGTCGCACAAAGCAACTTTGCGCGACGAATGATAACAATTTGCGCGACGAATCATGACGACTTTGCGCGACGAAAATAACAACTTTGCGCGACGAATATTAATTACTTCGCGCGACGAATCCTAAAACCTTTGCGCGACGGACAATAACAACTTTGCGCGACGAAAGTTAATGTCGCGCAAGTGTACTTTGCGCGACGAATGTGAACGTCGCGCAAACCTTTGCGCGACGAATGTGAACGTCGCGCAAACCTTTGCGCGACGAAATATTCATTTTTTTTAATTTTTGTTTTTTGAACATTTTAAACTAAAATAAACTAATTTAATAGTTTGCGCGACGAAATATTTTGTCGCACAAGGTTTTTGACATTTTTTTTTATTATTTCTCTTATATCAATTTCATTATTTTAATTTTTTTAAATTTAATTTAATTGTATGATTTTATTTTTCTTAATTACTTTAATTTAAATTGACATATTCAAAATAAAATTACATAAGAAAAATAGTGGTCAAATTATCCAATATACATAATATTCAAAATGTACACTTAAATTAACAAAGTACAATAATAAAATCTACAAGCCTCTTATATCAAATCCTCAACTTTAGCCATCAAAGCCTCAACAATTCCCTACCAAAAAAAAAAACAAATATTGTCAAATAACAAAATAATAACATAAAATAATGACAAATAATTGGCATAAACTCAAAACTAACTCCAAAAACACATATTAACGAAAAAAATTTAAAATTTACAGAGAAGTGAGTGTGAGAGAATTAGAGAAGATAATGAGAGAGAGATGAGAGAGTGAGTGAGAGTGAGAGATGATGAAAAGAGAGATGAGAGAGTGAGTGAGAGAGAGAGAGATAGTGAAGAGAGAGATGAGAGATTAAGTGAGAGGAGTAAGTGTGAGAGAAATGGTAGGATTTGGGGAGTGGGAAAGAGAGAAATGGTAGGATTTAGAAGACATTGAGAAAATGGTGGAGGAGTTATTTTGCTTTTAAAGAACGTATCACTTTGCGCGACGAAACAATATATTGGTCGCGCAAAGTGTTTAAAAAAAAATTTAAAAAAAATTCCCATTTTCGGTGCCCGCCAAATTTTTTCAGTTTTGCGCGACGAATTTCTTGTCGCCCAAACTTTTGCGCGACGAAAATATTCCCGCGTCCCATTTTTGGTGCCCGCCAAATTTTTAGAGTATACTTTGCGCGACGAATATTTATATATTGGTCGCGCAAAGTCGAAATTTTTTTAAAAAAATCCCATTTTTGGTGCCCGCCAAATTTTTAGAATATATACTTTGCGCGACGAATAATTATATATTGGTCGCGCAAAGTCGAAATTTTTTAAAACCGCCAAATTTTTAGAATATATACTTTGCGCGACGAATAATTATATATTGGTCGCGCAAAGTCGAATTTTTTTTATTATTTTAAAAATCCCATTTTTCGTGCCCGCCAAATTTTTAGAGTATACTTTGCGCGACGAATATTTATATATTGGTCGCGCAAAGTCGAAATTTTTTTTTTAAAAAAAAATTCCCATTTTTGGTACACGCCCAAATTTTGAGAGTATACTTTGCGCGACGAAATACCTATTGGTCGCGCAAAGTCTTAAAAAATATTTAAAGCTAGTAATAAATACATATACTATTCAATTTCTTAAGTGTTATACGTACAAAATAAATAAATTTAAAGCTACTCAACGATCCAACCGTCAAACTTGTTTGTTTATACTTCGAGATCATATACACCAAAATTCAGAAAAAATAAACATTAAGAGATCAATTAATGGGACAAAACATTTCGACGGTTATAAACGAAAAATCATGATTTAACGGTTATTTCAACCCTGATTTTGATGATTTTTTACAGCTACACTCCTTGACCCTGTATGAATACAATGATTGCATTCGATCGTCAATTTAAAATATTTACACTAGTAGATACCACAAAATCGTATGTTATATTTAATAAAAGTATAAATAAACTCTTATTTGTTAGTGAATATATTGTTTTCATGGCATACGCATTCTACGAAACTAGTTTCAACGATCCAACCGCCAAATTTGTTTGTTTACACTTCGAGATCATATACGCCAAAAATCGGAAAAAATAAACATTCAGAGATTAAGTAATAGGACAAAACTTTTCGACGGTTATAAACGAAAAATCACTATTCAACGGTTATTTCAACTCTGATTTTCATGATTTTTTACAGCTACACTCCTTGACCCTATATGAATACAATGATTGCATTCGATCGTCAATTTAAAATATTTACACTAGTAGATACCACAAAATCTTATGTTATATTTAATAAAAGTATAAATAAACTCTTATTTGTTAGTGAATATATTGTTTTCATGGCATACGCATTCTACGAAACTAGTTTCAACAATCCAACCGTCAAATTTGTTTGTTTACACTTCGAGATCATATACGCCAAAAATCGGAAAAAATAAACATTCAGAGATTAAGTAATAAGTTAAACTTTTCGACGGTTATAAACGAAAAATCATGATTTAACGGTTATTTCAACTCTGATTTTCATGATTTTTTACAGCTACACTCCTTGACCCTATATGAATACAATGAACCACTTCGATCGTCAATTTAAAATATTTACACTAGTGGATACCACAAAATCTTATGTTATATTTAACAAAAGTATAAATAAACTCTTAATTGTTAGTGAATATATTGTTTTAATAGCATATGTATTCTATGTAACCAATTTCAACGATCCAACCGTCAAACTTGTTTGTTTATACTTCGAGATCGTATACCCCAAAAATCGGAAAAAATAAACATTCAGAGATCACGTAATGGGACAAAACTTTTCGATGGTTATAAACAAAAATCACGATTAAACAGTTATTTTAACTCCGATTTTGATGATTTTTTACAGCTACATTCCTTGACCCTATATGAATACAATGAACCAATTTGATCGTCAATTTAAAATATATATTTTCTAACAAAAACCCAATCCGAACTACAATAATATATTTTTCTAACAAAATATTTTTTTATTTTATTTTATTTATTTTTGTATGGACTTTGCGAGACGAAGATTATTATTTCGTCGCGCAAAGTCATCCAAATTTTTTTATTTAATTTTAGTAAAGACTTTGCGAGACGAAGATTATTATTTCGTCGCGCAAAGGCATCCAAAAAATTTTTAAAATAATTTTTTATTTATTTATTTTTGTAAATACTTTGCGAGACGAATCACTATTTGTCGCGCAAAACTCTGTGCACCGAATTCTAGTATTCGTCGCGCAAAGTTACTTTTCGCGACGATTCTTTGTCGTCGCGCAAAGTTTTGTCGCGCAAAGTGACTTTGTGCGACGATTTTTTTTTTCGTTGCGCAAAATTGAGTCGCGTAAGACTTTGAGCGACGATGATTTATATTCGTCGCGCAAAGTCACTTTGCGCGACGAATTTTTTTTCGTCGCGCAAAGTTTGGTCGCGCAAGGGGTTTTTTTTAGTAGTGTGGTGGTACCAGAAATAGATAATAAAAAGAAGGGCTTGTCCAATATAGATCCCTACATTTTCTATTTCCTAGACATATACCCATCACTCTATAAATCTATGTGTAAAACCCAATTTCAAATTTAAATGACCAGTAGGATATAAAAGGTCGTAGTATTCCTATGTTTTTACATCGTTGCCATCAAACTTCATATTTTATTTATAATTTATTTCAAGCATTTTATTAATTGTCATAATTGTAATTAACACTCCCTATTACTAGCATATCAATCACCCCATTTCTTTTGGTTGACATTCCCCCTCACATACTGCCCCCTAAAATTGCAAACCAAAAAAAAATTTGTAAATTACATATCCAATAATGTAACTACGAAAAATATAAATATAAATATATTATTTAAATAAAATATAGGTATATTATTTACCAAAATTTTTTTTTTAAAAAAAAAAACCTAAGTGAGTTACTTTGTAATTGAAATTTCCGTACATTTTTCATAAATTAAAAATAGTACACAATAATTTATAGAAAATATAGGTACATTATTTACCCATAGGTAAATTATTTTACAATATACCTATAAATGTGTATGGGTACATTATTTGGAGAGGAAAAATAGGTTCATTTAAAAAAAATATGTACATTGTTTTACTAGGTACATTATTAGAGGAAAAAAATAGGTACATTATTTGGAGAGAGAAAATAGGTTCATTTAAAAAAATTGTTTTTCATAAAACAAATAATAGGTACTTTATTCAGAGAAAAAAATGTACATTATTTTGAGAAAAAAATAGGTACATTATTTAGAGAAAAAATAAGTTCATTTTTAACAAAATTTCATAAAACAAACAATAAATAGATTATCAAAATATTTTTTTTAAACATAATTAGAATGTACACTATTATTCATAAAACTATAATAAAATAGATTACTAGTGGTATAATTCATAAAAGGAAAACAACAACAAAAAATTATTAAATAAACCAAAACGTTTTTTTTGGGGTCATAAAACAAACAAAAACGTTACTAATACTTTCATGTTGAATTTAACATTTAATTTCAAATAAGTTTCTAAATTAATTCCTACATCCATTACAACCATTTGAAAAATTTTCCAAATTCAACATGTGCTATTAGTTACACCCCACATAACACATTAACTTGTAAATAAGGGTAGTTTTGGAATTCGAAAAATAGAATAAATCAGATTTGAAGCTAGATTAGATAACTTGCTTACTTGGTCATAGTCATCGGGTTTTATTTGAAAAAATTGGGTATTTTAAATAGAAAAATAAAGGAACGGGTTGTAGGTGATTACAAATGCATTTTATGGGTCTAAGCTCAATTTACTATAAAAAGAAAGTAATAAAGTCAAGATGCTGCTAATCAAAGAAAAAACAAAGTTGAGTGGAGAGCAGACCCACCTGATTTAATTCAGGATCTGCTGCTCCAAGATTGTAATGTTTCCAAGTTTTGCAATGAATTTCGTTTTCTCTCGAAAAAAGGTTGGGCCCACTTTGGTATCCCATTTTCCCATCCACTTCCTTCAGGCTAGTAAAAAATCTTGAATCTTTTTCTTTTCCTTATGCTTGCATCACGAACCATATCAATATTTTATTATATTGATTTTTGCTCTAGGGCCCCTAGGTGTATGTGCTACTTTATTTTCCCATACACCGCCGTGCCGTTGCTTTGAAGTCCTTCCAACATGATGAAAGCTACTGCAAATGTGACAGTTGCAATAAGCATTGCTACTACTAGATTGGTATCCAATACTTTTGAGGCCGCCGCCTATGAAGAGGTAGCTTCCAACTTCTTTCTGTTGTCCATAATTGCATGATGCGCTAGATGTATTTTTCTGATTTGGATATTCCAAGGTTGTTTGGGCTCATTAGTGGATGAGTTCGCTTAATAAGTGTATGATTTTGTTGGTATATCACCTCTATTAAGACACCATACACAAAGTGATATAATAATGTGATCTCCTTATAACATTACTCTCAAAAATTAATAGATGAATTTTTAATTTATTATTCATTAGATGGATAGGGCCATATGGAGAATATCTATTTTTTTTCTTCTTTGGTAAAGAGATTTCCATTAACAGAATTCGGGATCGGCTTTCATTAACAGAAGCACCACTTTACGATGACCGCATCGGACAGCAACATGCATGGCTGTATCCTTTTGCGAATTAGTCTTTTCAAGTAGCTGTTTAAAATTATGAGATTCATCACTTGAATGAGCAACTTTACTATTTCATGACAGAGGAGTGTCACCCTTCTTGTTGGTGGCCCAAAACAGCTGACCAAATTGATCTGGATCGACATTTTCGAAGAAATCTATTTGCTTGAATTATGTGGAAATATGAAGAAGATTATTGTCTTTAGGCATTTTCTGATGGAGAAGATCAATCGATGCACCACCATCTCTAATTATTTCTCTCAAGAAACCAACATCACCTGATGTTGCCGCCTAATACAGAGAAGGATCCATGGCTAGCTAGCTAGCTTTGATCTCTCTCTCTCTCTCTCTCTCTCTCTCTCTCTCTCTCTCTCAATACAAGTTGTGAATTGCTTTCTCTCTTTCATTTACTATCTCTTACCAGCCATGATCAGAATCTCCCACAGGACCTGAGTCGTCGTCTTGTCAACAAAAAGCATTTATACAAAGATCGATTCTTACTCGAGTACCCGAAAAAGTCTTCCATTTCAGAATCTATGCTCTTCGTCTTAAAGATATTCTATGCTCTGCGTATATATGACTCTTACTCGAGTACCCGGAAAAAAAATGCCATCACCATCCAAATAATGGAATACTGAATGAGAGTTGTACTTGTAGGTATGGCTAGGTGAAATTTTATGATTGTTCCTATTAACTCAAGAACACAATTTGATAAATTGCTACCTCTAGTTTTTCTTAAGAATCCAACATCTCCGGTTATTGCCGCCTCATAGAGGGAAGGATCCATGGCTTTGAACTCCCTCTCCTAGCTTAAATTATCAAACGAGCACAATAGAGAAAGCACCAATGGAATTGAGGGGCTACAAGTTGTGCTCTAGAGATCTCTAATTATGTACCGTGTTTGTCAAAATCTCTGTTTTTCTCTGTCCCTACGTCATATATATGTAGCCAGGAAAGTATCCATAGCTCAAGAAACCACCAAATGCATTCAAGGGAACCACACACGCTGTCCCCTATGATTAAAATCTCACACGGTTTGCCATTGCCAACCTCATTTTCCTGCCATTGACATTATCAAAACAAAAGTTTGAAAGTGCTGAGGGGGTTTTGTGTAATTTTACATTTCATTTTTCTTTTTATATATAGTTAGTCAATGAAATAAGTTAGTCCTTGCTATAATTAATACATCATGGATCTGTGTGTGAAACGACTTAAGATGAAAAAGTCTTTCAGCTGGTGCTTTAAATTAGGTTTATTGGTAATTAATATTCACCTATTTTTATCAACAGTCAACTACAATAATATGATTTTCTTGGGACTAGAACCATATAATGCTTTTTTTTTTTTTTTTTTTTTTGAATAGGTATATTTCATTCCATTAGAAAGTGGGAAAAATGGGCATGTTATGCGTGGCTTCGTTAAAATCTTCTTGGAGAAAACTACTAGGGAAAAATTCCAGAGTAGGAAAGAATAACATACATGCCGAAAAAGTACAAAACTAGAATAAATTATATAGCATCAATGAACAAAACATCTTGTAGGAAATCTAGTGGTCACCCTTCAAGAAGAAATAGAATGATCTTGTAAACGAGCCTTGACCGTTATTTGAGTTGTTTTGGGGTCTTTACGGAATTTATGCTTTTGTGAGAGAACTTTGTGTTGATAGTGCTTTGTTGTTACCGATTGAATTATTATGCATTAAATATGAATTGTTTGATTATGGATGGATGTTCAGGTTATTATAATATTTTAGAAATTTTCCAGATGTGGTTTCTAATATTTGAAGATCGTGCGTTATTTGATGCGATGGGATCTCTAGGAGTTATCTACTTAATTAGTTATTTAATTACCCATTATTAGTAATATTATGATTATTATAAAAGTATTTGACTCAGTGTCATGGGGTGATTTAATGGATATGAGTTATTCTATGTTTTGAAGTGGAAATATATTATGATGACAAGAGTATGGGATTTAATTTCATATATTTGCGGGATGTGATTATTTTGAATGAATTTGTGCTATTTTGAGTATGGTTATTTATACTTGGAGATGTGTTGATGTACACGGAGCTGTTGGAAAGGGTTTATGAAATGTGGATTGGGTTGTGGCACATGTCAGTTTGAAGTGCTATAAGCACTATCCTATGTACCTCCCCTGATTTGGAAACTTGAGATACTTGGAAATGTCAGAACCCGAGGCATCCTTAACGGAGTGTCGCAGTAGACCCTTGATTTGGTAGTCTGCGCACGTAGGACTTGTCACAAGCGTACAAGTCTTGAGGATTCGGTTGTACGTGCTGGCTAAGAGTTAGTCCCCCAGTTGGACAGCTCGTTCCCTAGCCAGATGGTCAATTGAGGATTCTTCCATGTGGACCAGTCAGACGATCCCCAGTTGAATTGTTTTCCCACAACATGATGTGCATCATCATATATGTACCTCCCCTTGGATACTGATACTTGGAAACGATGGATATGGATACTTGGATACATGGATATGGATACGTGGAGGGTAGTCTGCGCGCGTAGGACTTGTCACAGGCGTACGAGTCTTGAGGATTCGGCTGTACGTGAGGGCTGAGAGTTAGTCTCCTGGTTGGACAGCTCGCTCCCTAGCCACATGGTTATTGAGGACTCCTCCATGTGGTCTAGTTAAACGATCCCCGGATTGGATTGTTGTCCCCTGGTACATGATGATGGTGAGAGATGGGTGTATTTATATATATAGGAATACATATTACATATATGTATATGTGGATTCGTTCCCGGGTTGAGATTCGTGAGATTTTGTTTCGTGAGTACTCTGTATGGGTATGAATATTTAAGTCGTGAATTGGAAAGTGTTGTTCAGTAACATACGCCTTGGATAAGGTATGGTTGCGAAATTGAACTGACATAAGGGAAGGAATTGATAATGTGTTCATTATGCGTTTTGTCGGATTTGAAGTTGTAGATGAATGTGAAATTTATCGTTGTTTCTGTTTTAAATAATTGTATATCGTCTGAAATCGCGTTTTGTCGAGATAAGAACTACTTGTGGCTTGATCCCTTGCCCAAGGGTACGTAGGTAGCCTAGGGTCTCACCTAGGTGCAGCCGTGAAACAAACTATATTTAAAAAGGTTTGAACGATTCTGAGTATGTGAATGGATTTTGATGTGGTTGTTGGATTTGAATCCTGTTTAATGATTTCGGTGATTTTTGTAAAGTTGTTTGAGGTCATTAATTGCATTGTTTATATATTAACCGACTTAAGAACATTTTGGAAAGTAGTTCAAAATTTTAAACATGCCCAACTATTCGGAATGTTAAAATTGGCTCAAAATTGAAAACACATACCCAAAGCCCAGAAAACTATTAATATGCTAGTACTTAGATGTTGTTATAATATTTATGAAAAAAAAACAAAAACAAAAACTCATCCATGTTTATTTGGTCATTAATTCATATTTAGTTGAACATGGAGTTAGTCATATAGTCTAAGCTTGAAACTCTAATATATTTTAAAATTCAGAATTTTTAGTTACATTCCAATTCCAATCCAATTCTTTTTGGAAATTTCTGATTTTGGAACTTTTGGACAACAATTGATTCTTGGTTTTTTTTAATAGTAATATCGATAGTGACCAAAATACCATTACGTGACTACGGACTCATCTCGGTATGATCTATATAGAAATATCACTCACTACCCCCAAAAGCCTTCCGGATTAAAAAGTGACCAAAATACCCCTACCCCGAGGGCAAAATCGTAAATTCACTTTTAATTAAATTAATGAATAATCTTATTTTTGGTTCAGAATGTTACACTCAATATCATTTGTATTATAAAAAAACTACAATAATACATGATCTTTTTTGGATCCTTGTACTAATTAAATACAAATACGAAAGACTAGGTGCCCCAAATAAATAAAAACCTAGAACCAATTATGCCGAATTATGAACGGCCTAACTTATAAAAATACTTTGGAAAAACTATAAAGCAATGTGAAACAAAAAAAGAGCACTACAAATAAAAGTTGACATAACTTATGATCAGGAAACCAATAAGAAACACTTATTAAAACTAATTAGTAAAACTAAAACAAAAAAACCAAAAAGACTTATCATGAACTTCTAAGGGCCTGTTTGGGAGAGAAGCATCTCCCACATGTTTCATCATATAATCACTTTAAGTGATTTTAAGCAATTTTTAAGATGAACATCTCCCATGTGTTTCTCCATAAATCACTTAAACTAATGACATGCCACGTGTTTCTCCCTCAATTTTTGAATTATAGTCGTATACATGGCGATCAAAGCAAGTAGCAGCCCCAATGTACCAATTATACAGAGAAGAAAAGCAAAGGGTTTTTTACGTGGAGCTATTCTTTGGTGTTTGGGCATCACTGCCATCGTGGCCGACGTAAATGCTACCAGCAACACCACGATGGAATACTGAATGAGAACTACAGGTGTGGTTATTTGGATTGAAAGTGCACGTGTTAGAGTTGATTCGTTACAGATCGCAAGCATTGCGATCATGAAGGATCCCAAGTTGAAAATCTGAAATACTTGGAAAAATGGATCTTTCGACAGAACCAGCTTTCCGTCGCTTTTAAATCCACCTGGAGGGGTTATAGCTGCTGTAAAAGTGACGGTTGCGATAAGCGTTGTCACCACTAGATTGAAATGGGCAATGGTAGGCTTATCACATTTTTCATACCACATTCATACCACCTTTCTAATAGAGGTGGAGCCCACCTCTATTGGAGAGGTGGTATGAATGTGGTATGAAAAATGTGGTAAGCCTAGTATTTTCCTTAGTTATTCGGAGTAACTCTTTATAAGTATCCCCATCAGCTAGTCCGCTTTCCTGATCAGCTCTATTAATTGGCCTTTTCTTTGCGTGTTCGATGAGAAACTTTACAACTTCTTGACAGCCTACTCTTGTAGCAACGTGTAAGGGAGTGTTGCCTTTCTTGTTGGGGGCCCAAAACATGGAAGATTGATTGTCAAGCGAGATGTTTTTCTTGGGTCTAACCACAGTGGCGGACCCAGCATATGCCTACTGTGGGTAGCTGCCCACACTTGGGTGTTTTGTTCACCCATCTAGCCAAATACTTTGCCAATAAAAATAAGACACTTGGCTAATATTTTGATTGCAAAATCCCCACTTAACACCCTAAATAAATAAAGCCTTCAAGGTTTTAGCCCAAAACCTCTCCTACATTGAAAATATCAAGGCCCAAGACTTAATAAGATGTGGTCCAATATATAAAACCTTAGATTTTGGCCCAAAATCATATATTAAAAAATTATTGAAATAGATTATGTGTTATAACATATATCGTATTGCTATGAAAACCTAGTCTTTGTAGGAGTCAGCTATGAAATTGTTTTTTACGCCCCCAGATGAACAAAAGTCTGGGTCTGCCACTGTCTAACCATATATGTTGAATTATGAATGTCTAGGGAAAAGGGTTCAGATCCGCTTGCCCCAATTTTTCTCTATGCTCCTCGTCCCTTAATTAATTTGTTGACACCTGGACACTCACTTGACATTTTAATTAGGGGTGGGCAATGAGATCGGAAAACCTAAATACCAAACCACACCGGACGGAAAAAACCGGAAAAAAACTGTGTTAAAGAGTCAACAAACCGGCACTGAACCGGACCAGACTTGTTCAAATCGCTTCTGGTGCCAATTTCACACCATACAAAACCGGACTAGACCGCATGTGTATTTTTTTAAAAAAAATTAATTAAGTCTAATGATACATTTCTAATCTCATAACTAATATTTCCCGAAGCCCAACTTCAAAGCACCTCTCCTTTCTAAGCCCAATCATCTCTCTTTGTATGAAATTGGGTAATTTGTGAATTTGAAAGCCCAAAAAATAAAATTTTAGGTGGAATTTGTGTATATAAAAAATTGAAAATTATATATTAAAAAACATCTGGTCCAAAACTGAAACCTGCACAAGAACCGATTTAAACCAAACCAACTGGTTTCATAAATTTTTTTCACCAAAACTAGACCGAACAACACCAGTTGAATAGTATCGATTCCAATTCAGGTGTGAGGTGGAAATGGGACTGTACCGGACCGCGTCCACCCCTAATTTTAATCATAACTTAACACTGCAATGTTATGTAAAACAAAAAATTGGGGCCAAAGCATCTGATGTCAAAGGGAAAATGCACCAGTCATTTGAGTAATACTTCGGAAGAACTATAACCCTCTGTTTGGATGAGGAAAAATAATTCAGAATTTAACTAAAAGTCGAGAATTTAAGAGAAGAAATTGACAATTCCCTTGTTTGGCAACTTAAGCGGGGAATTTAAGAAATGACGTGCGGAAAAAATCATGGAAATTGGGGCATCAAATTCTTGAATTTAATTTCCACCAAAATATGAGTCATTTGACAATTTTCATAATGCCATTTACAAAATTCTATCATCTGCAAAATTCGACATATATAAATCCAAACAGTGAAATCATCAACTGCCAGAAATTGAAATAACGGAAATGTAAATTCCGTCATTTTAGAATTCTATGTAATTTTCAATTCATTTATCCAAACGGTGGGTAAAGAAATGTAAAACAAGAAAAGCACAATAAATAAAAGTTCACATAACTTATGATCAGAAAACCAAGAAACACTTGTTAAAACTAATCTTTAAAAAACAAAAACAAAAAAACCAAAAAGACTTATATGTTACAGGGTTGACAGCCTGGCTGGTTGTTTCTCCCTCAATTTTCGATACGTAGTCGAAATCACGTGCATCAAAACAAGTACCAGCCCGAACACACCAAGTATATTGAGAACAATATCAAGAGGTTTACCTGCAAAGGGTTTTCTAAGTGAAAGCATTCTGCGGCGTTTGGGCGTCACTGCCATCATGGCCGATATAAATGCTACCAGCAACCCTCCGATGGAATACTGAATGAGACTTGCAGGTGTGGCTATTTCGATTGACGAGATACGTATTGGAGTTGATTCGTTATAGATTGCAAGAATTGCGAGCAAAAAGCTTACCAGGTTGAAAAACTGAAATACTTTGAAAAATGTATCTTCCGATAGAGCCGGCTCTCCGTCGCTTTTAAATCCACCCGGAGGGGTTAAAGCTGCTGCAAAAGTGACGGTTGCGATAAGCGTCGTCACCACTAGTTTGGTATCTTGTCTTTGCAAGGCCTGATTGGAAGTAGATTGCGGGTTTTGACTCTTGTGTTCAATGGCCGATGTGCCGGGCGTATCCTTCTCTGAAGTTTCCGGTTTGTTGAAATCATCGCTGATTTTTTGTTGGAAAAATGGACCACCTACGCAGGACCCCAACTGGTGCAAAACCGGACCGTCAATAGTTCCCTAAACAATACAGAGAGAGAGATGGAGTAAACTTGTCAAAGATTATTAATAGATCCTTTTCAAAACTGAAAAAAGAAAAATAATAGATCAATTTCAATTCCAATAATATTATTTGTACTATATTTATTTGCCTCATTTGTATTAGAGAGGTGGTCAGTACACACACTCATCTAGAAGTTGAAAGAAAAAACCAAATAACTTTTGATACAGTGATATTTATCCTTCTCAAGATTTGAAAAAGTTGCAATTTTCACCTCCCCAATTAATCCAATAAAAAAAAATGTGGGAGATCAGGCGAAACTGAGTTTTTTTATTGTCTGAAGTTGATCCACATTCAAACCATTTCAAACTAAATACAAGTTTATGACTCTTTAAAACGTGATTAAAGCATCCTTATTCTTTGCTTTGTAAGTGATTCTTAAACTTGATTTTGGTGCAAATTAGTCCCTTTATATGCAAGGATCAAAATACTGAGCTATACTTCTCACCAAAGTAACACCCAAAAAAAAAAAAAAAAAAAAACTGTTTATTTTTTATATAATTTTTTATGTGTGTGTGCACCTGTATTGCGTACCTGTTCTTCACTATTTTGACCAAGAAAAATATCAATGGCTTTTGAGAACTTTTTATTGACAGCAGCCTTGTCCACTCTATGGTCGGCCGTCAAAATGGAGATAATTTCTACTTTCTTGTACATAACAGCGATATGCAAAGGAGTGTTTCCGTCTTCATCAGCTTCATTAATAAGTCCCGTAAGTTTAGGCGTCCTTAATATGTACTTAACCACCTTGCCTTGTCCACCTAAAATTGCAGAATGAAGAACCGTTTGGCCTTTTGAATTAAGCAAGTCGCAAGTATCAGGTTGATATCGAATTAACTCTTCTATCACTTTGGTGTGGCCTGCATAGGCTGCAACATGGAGAGCTGACATTTCTGATGATAAGTCCAGGATATAAGAAGCAGAACTATCAGATTTCATCAGTAGTTGAGTAGCTTCAACATTCCCTGTGAATGCTGCGTAGTGCAAGGGAGTCCATCCAATAACATCAACTTCTTTAATTAAGTCACGGTTTTTGGAGACCAGAATCTCGACAACGCCTACCATGTTGATATAGGAAAAACTAAAGAGGTGAGAAGTGGTGAAAATTTCCACCAAAATAAAATCCTCGTAATATAAAATCAACACATTTCATCAGGTGATGCCATGTTCACGTACCTTTGTCTTTGAGTTGTTCTTGAGTCACTGCGGCATGCAAAGCTGTCAATCCGTTTGTCCCCTGAAAAGAAGGAGAAACGCCAGACTCGTACGCCTTCAAAATACAATGAACAATGCTTGGAGTGCCTTTTCTAACAGCTAGGAACAAGGGCGACTCATTTGCCTTATTAGTGAAACAACACAATTGAGGATCGGCTTCCATTAACCGAATCACAACTTCACTGTGATTGTATCTAACAGCAAGATGCAACGTTGTGTCGTTATCCCAGTTTTTCACTCGGAGTAACTTGTTTTGAGATTCACCATCAGCTGGTCCACTCTCCTCGTCACCTTTTTCCATGTGATGAAGCGTTTTCCTTGCATGTTCTATGAGGAACTCAACTACTTCAACACATCCTACTTTAGCAGCAACGTGCAGTGGAGTGTCACCCTTCTTGTTGGTTGCCCAAAACAGCTGACCAAATTGATCTGGATCGACATTTTCAAAGAAATCTATTTGCTTGAATTCAGCGGAAATATGAAAAATATTGTTGTCTTTAGGCGTTTTCTGATGGAGAATATCAATAGATGCACCACCATCTCTAATTATTTGTCTCAAGAAACCAACATCACCTGATGTTGCCGCCTCATACAGAGAAGGATCCATGGCTAGCTTGCTTTGATCTCTCTCTCTGTCTCTCTCTCTCTCTCTCTCTCTCTCTCTCTCTCTCTCAAAGTAGTGGTCAAAGCACCTATTAATTATTACCATCTTTAATCTTTTTTAATAAGCTACCTATTAATTATTACCATCTTTAATCTTTTTTAATAAATACACATCGCCCGATGTTGCCGCCTCATATACCAAACAATCCATGACTTTGAACTTTGTACGACCTCCTAATTTTAGGATTTTGGTTATAACTGCAATGAACGTAAATGAAAGAAATAAAATGACAATAATGTAAATGCGATTAAATAGATTAAAGTAATAAAGATTGGAATTAAACTTGAATTTAAAAACAACTTAAATTAAATTGCAAGAAAGCAAGTTTACACAATTACACTAGGAAAATAAAAAACTTGAATAATCTAAAGTGCTTGAAGATAAATCATAGATTAGGAATTGAAAGGTGTAGGATGAAAAGATATGTTTGTGTGTTGAGTCGGATGCCCTTTCCTCTTCTTATGAGGGGCTATTGAGCTTTCTTTGGCTCACGGGTTTGACCATTAGATAGCCTCAAACTGACTTTTCTTTGAAAATCCTTCCAAAGATATTTAATAAGAATTTCCCACCAATTGCCGCACCACCACCAATAATTCTTATCAATAATTCACATACTGAGTAAGTCAATGTAAACGCTTAGCGAACATTGCCTCGACATTTGCATCTCTGTAAAGCCTTCACAACCCCCCACCCCCAATTGCCCCACCACCACCAATAATTCTTATAAATAATTCACATACAGAGTAGGACATGACCTTTTTAAGCTCCCACCAGCGAACATTGCCTCGAAATTTGTATCTCTGTGAAGCCTTCCCCCACCAACCACCAAATGCCCCACCACCACCAATAATTCTTATCAATAATTCACATACTGAGTAGGACTTGACCGGGTGCATTTTTGCTCACCACTTTAACTATAGGTGTACCCTCACCACCATTCTTAATGCTTGACACGTGTTCATAGACATAATCATAGTTAACTTTTGCTTTGTATTTATGGAATCATGGTTATGTCTATGGACACGTGTCAAGCATTGAGGATAGTGGTGAGGGTACACCTATGGTTAAAGTGGTGAGCAAAAATGCTCCCGGACTTGACCTTGTCCCACCAGCGAACATTGCCTTGACATTTGCATCTCTGTGAATCATAGCCTCATACGGGTTTAAGATTTTACCTTCAAACAAGGCGTTATTTCGGCTTTTCCAAATCCTCCACAGTCCAAAGGCAAACATCTGCATGACCTCCTCAGAGCGGGCCGTATCTTTATACCTTTGTACTGAGCTGGTCCAGCATGTGAAAAAGTCATTGGCAGGAAGACAATTAATGTCGAATTGAATGGTACTAATGAACCAAAAAATTCTAGCATAGTCACATTATTTAAAGAGCAAATGAACAAGAGTTTCAACTTCCTTCCCGCACAGCCCACACTCATCATCCACATGAACCAGTCTTCTTTTTAGATTGTGCCGCACTGCAATTGCTTTCCGAATGCACGCCATATGAATAAGCGGATTTTTGGTGGCACATTCAGCTTCCAAATCGAATGCCAAACCTTTTTTTACTTTTTTTTTCTTTTTGGTCATAACAAAGAAATCCCCTTCAACTATACGGATGTGACATTTTGTCCACAAACTTTCTGCATTCACATCACTCCTCAATTGTCAGTTGGAGCCTCTCTTTCAGCAGAAAAACTTACATAAAATGGGGATAACACAGCAAAATACTACTAACTCTTTCTAACATGCACTTTTATTCTTTGATCTTAAATTCACAATTTGACCCCAAAAAAAAAAAAACTCATTTTCAAGTTCCAAATAAAACTGGAAAATCGAAAACTGAAATCAGTCACCATACAACTGTTATATAGTATTCATTTTTTTATATATATAAATTAAAATTGGTTACCAAACAAGTTTATTATGCCTTCAAATTGAAAATTAAAAACTGAAATGGTTTCAAACAGACGTTAATATGTTGACCATTAGAGCAAACAAGAACCAGTTTTCATTGTGTAATTGCAATATGCCAATTAAACTCATCTAACATCTTTGACGGCAAGCATGGATATATTATGAGGGCTTGAGGAAGAGAGAGGAAACTCACACACACATGTATCATGAGGGCTTGAACTCAGGACCACTTGAGAGCACACTAAAGACGGTAGTCAATCCAACTAACACCCCATTGGTCATTAAATGTGATTGGATTTGTTACATTTGTTTATATAATTGATTTTTTAATTTCTTGAGAGATTTGTTTATTTAATTGATATGATCACTTCCTCGTATCGAAAATTAACAAACATCTTAGTGTATGTACTGAATTGTGAATGCCATAAAAGTACATTTTTGTTGTAAATTTACTTGCAAAACATGTTGCAACTAAAATTCAAAAAATAATTTATTAAAATGTTGTTGACTTGAAAGCACGACATATATTACGCCTTATGTTATATAGGTTTTCATGACTTAGTCTTGGTCATTATAGGAGGTCGTTGCTATCTGTACATATTGAGAATTAATGATGAACAAAGTTTTTAAATTGGCATCTAGCTTTTAGTTATGGTTTGATTCCCTTTCCAATGTAGACGGGATAACAACTTCAAATCTCTCATCTCATATCCTTCGTTGAGATCATCATCTTTAGACAAGACTCTAATATTTTTATCATCACAAATGGGATTAGGACCTTTATTGTTAAAAAAAGACTCATTTATATAATCAAGAAGACTCAACTACGTATACTAGATTTGCCAAAATTCTAGGACAGCTCATACTTCCTTTGTTGACTCTGGTCCATAACAGTAGGACAATATTGAGTCTGGTCCATAGTGAGGCTATTTTGGTCTTTTTAACTAAGATTTATTTTTTATGCGAACTGAATACTGGTTGTTGACGGAGTCGATAAGAAGCTTTGAGTCCCCCCCCCCCCCCAACAACTACTCTATGCCACCCTTTAGAAACTGCATAAGCTCAGGGGCGGCCCTGGGGTGGTGCAAGTGGCGCTACCGCACAGGGCCTCCGATTCTCGAGGGCCCCAAAAAAAAATCTTTATATTGTATATATTAATATTATAGGAATTGTATATATAATATAGCGTGCAAAATGTTTGCACGGGAGCGTGTCTGGTGGAGTTGGCTCCAGCGCATGTTCACTTATTGGAAGCGCCAGAGTTCGATTCTCGCTGAAGTCAGTCCATTTGGCTTTTTTATATTATTTTTGCTTTATAACCATAAACTTTACATAATTATTATAAATATAAATTTTTAAAACAAAAACAGAAAGCCTTTAAAAAAAAAAGGTAAACATCGAAGTTAACAACAAGAAGAGTATATATATTCCCCAAACACTTTTTACTTCAAAACCAAAAATATTTCATGGTTTTTTCTTTCTCTTAAACTCTGATTTTCTGGTAAGTAATCATCATCATTCATCAATCTTTATTTGGTTTTTTTTCAATCATTTGACAATTTTTGTTATTCTTTCAATTTAAAGGAATTTCAACACCAAAAAGAGAAATTCCTAATTCCTAAATTCATAAAGACCACTCAAAATCAAATAGTCAGACTACTCTTTAATTTGTTATTGCCAATTTTTTTTCTTCCTATTAACCAGAGATTGCTTATTAAAGGCAGCAAGGGACCTTATAGGGGCACAATGAGCTTATTTTTGTACCAAACATTTAAATTTATCAAATGGACACATTTAAATTTTTATGAATTTGATTTCTGATTGTCATTACATATTTATTGATGGTGACTTTTAGTTATAAAAAAATTGTTTATAACATTAAGTCATGGCAAAAAAAAAATTTATAGTATTTTTGTATTAGATTATGTGAGGCCCCAATTTAAGTTTCGCACAGGGCCCTCAAAATCTCAGGGACGGCCCTGCATAAGCTAACCCATCTCTGAGAGCCAAACCTTCTGTCATAGTGATTGAAACATTACCAATCCTCTTAACCCAGGAAGCTGAACATGAGTATCATCATTCCTGATAACAAAGCCAATAACAGCTTGATGGTATGGTTTAGAACAGAGCCATCAAAGCTGATCTTAACCCAGCCACTAGCAGGTGGGTGCCCTTTGACGTAAGCACGCCAATAATCCATATGGATACGCGCTGCTACATTGAGGACCCTAGCAGGATGAGGTTGTATATTGTTGAAAACGAGGTTGTTTCTAGCATCCTAAATCTGCCAACAAATAAACAAAGCTTTGCACAAATAATTAGGAGTCACTGTCTCACTAGCAGCGTGATGGGAACTAAGCCAAGTAATGAGATCTTCCCTGCAGTTCATGCGTGATGATAATTGATGGCTTTTATCTGGATGTGAAGATAATAGATTAAAGTCATATCAATGGTGGATTCATGAATTTTTCCCTCCATGGGTCGACGTGTAAAATGTCGAAATTTTTTTTTTTTGACTTAAAGAGACTACTAAAAATGAAACGATAATATTATCATTCATAATAAATGAAAAAAAAACATTACAAACTACATTTGTCCACGATGAGTTTTATATTCTGAAAACATTGCATGACAGTTGGGTTACTGACCTAAATGGTCCCCAAACTATTGCCCCAGTATCATTTTGGTCCACCAACTAAGATTTTCAATTCAAATGTCCTTAAACTTTTCATAATGTACCAATATGGTCCATCCGTCAAAGTCTGTTTATTATTCCGTGAAATCGAGGGACAAAACCGTATTTTTAGGTGAGTATCCTCCTGTAAAAGGGTTAATGACCTAAATGGTCCCCAAACTATTGCCCCAGTATCATTTTGGTCCACCAACTAAAATTTTCAATTCAAACGTCCTTAAACTTTTCATAATGTACCAAATTGTTATTGTGCTTAATTTCTTTTCTTCTTTATTTATAAATAAAATAAATTGAATTTGATTGTTAAGGTTCATGTTATAGGTGGAGAGCTGTTAAGAAATTAGATTTTTCTGTTGACTCTGAGAGTATGTTGAGTGTTGAATCCATTGATGCACAAATTGAAATGGCCCCAAATTCTAACCCTAAACCCAAGCTTTCAACAACCACCCCATACATTCCATCGGAGCTTGTGTTTGACATTCTTTTACGGCTTCCGCCCAAGGATTTTATGTGATTCGTCTATGTTTGCGAAGCTTGGAATGCCATCATCCATGGCCGACATAAAGACTGAAACTTGCTGAATTGCTAACAGTGAATCTTGCAACAATTTAGTGGCAGTTGGGAGGGAGGAGGAAGAAGAAGAAAATGGAAGTTTTGGGGACCAAAATGATACTGGGGCAATAGTTTGGGGACCAAAATGATACTGGAGCAATAGTTGGGGGACCATTGAAATCAATAACCCGGGAGTTTTGTGTTAGCAAAAAGTCGTATATACCCTTCAAAAACTCAATCACGTGGCCATCGCGTGATCAGAAGTCACGGAATCTGTAACGGATGGACCATATTGGCACATTATGAAAAGTTTAAGGACGTTTGAATTGAAAATTTTAGTTGGTGGGCCAAAATGATACTGGGGCAATAGTTTGGGGACCATTTAGGTCATTAACCCTGTGACAGTTTCATTATCAATAAGCAAATACGTCTTTCTCAATATAAACAAGTAAGCTATCACTCAACCATTAATCTCCTATTCGATTGCGAAGTAGAATATTTTACAATATTCATTGCAGAAAATACTCTCTCCACTAAAATTGTTACAACTGGTAAAGTTAAAGCCAATTTGACAAGTAAATAGACATAATCAAATGCTCTATGCATGCATGACCTGCCTCAATCATTTTTCTTGCAAGGCTATTAATCCCTTGCAGTTGAGAAAAGTCACTACTTGAACGCATATGATGAATATATATCCCAAGTTGATCTTCAAGTTGAGGGTAAAATTCAGCAAAACAGAGTGACTTTTGTATGTCAAGCATCCCTCCCTCCCTCCTTCTAGCCCAGCTCGTTGCTCATATCTCCTCTCCCTTTTGCTCTCACTTGATTGTAACCAACCAGACAACCCATCAACGAGAGGTGAAGAAAGAGAAGTCGTTCAACAGTAATGATCCTGGGCATCAAAGCTGAAGTGTTTAAAAGTTTGATTGCTGGAAGGATCAAAGCTGAAAATTTGAAGACTTTTATGAATTGGAGCATTTAAGACGAGAAGCTAAAGGGTTTGGTGATTTCTAGGACACGACTGGAGCGGATGAAATTGTGGGCGGTTCCAGCCACAACCTTACTGCGACTGTGGGCTATAGCTATGTAGCTGAAGGCATTGGGCAAGACCTTGCTGCCATGGATATCTAAAAGCTCTTTTCTGCCTCAAAGTATGGTAACCCTCTTTTCATACCTAGCCACCCCCACAATTGCCACTTTTCCCTTTCTTTTCTTTCATTCCTCCCTCTGCCAATGTTATGTTGTTATGTTGAATTTTTTATGGTTCTCCTCTCTGCCAGTGTTTGCTTAATCAGAACTGTTTTCCCTTCTTAGGTCTCTCTCTTTTGCTTTGAAAATCCCTTTGAAATTTGATTATGGGATTTAATTCATGCAATGATCCTTTCTCTGGTTTTCTAAATCAATTAAGTTCTGCTTTAAGAATTTTTTCCCTTGAATAAAATTTGTGTGACACAGAGTGAGAGAGAAACAGGGACAGAGAGAGTCCAAGTTATGGCTTGTGGGTAGAGATTGAAGATGGCTTGCGAGCGCGGATGCAATGATGGGGGTAGGTGGGGTTGGGTATGGGGCAGGTGGGACTAGGTATGGGGTCGAGTGGGGGCTGGGTATGGGGTGGTGGTGGGTAGGGGTTGGTGCGGTTGTGGAAAGTGAAGGCTAGGTAGGGTTTGCTTTTATTTTATTTTTTTCAATTTTATGTTTTTGGGTTAGCTTGTAAAATTAATTTCTAAAATTTTAAATTATTTTTTAAGTAAAAAAACTTAAATTGTTGGGTCCCACGACGGCCATGTTAACACTTAATGATTGACCACACAATTTTGAAAACATTAAGGTGTAAATTGATGAAATTAATACCCCGGGCCCATATTAAAAATGACCCGAAACCTAAAGGGGTCTTTTTTTTTTTGAAACGCAACGATAGGCTACTCTAGTCTCTAAGGGGAGGGGGCTCAAGCACCAATGTGCACACATGGGGTTTCGAACGGGGATGCCATGGGGGGAAGGGGAAGTCACCACCACTGTGGTAGAACCCACTGGCTACAGGGGTCTTTTGATATTAGCCCCCCCTCTTTTTTTTTTTTTTAATCAAAGTAAAGCTACATATTTCTAAAAACAAATACCACTACTTGTGCATCAGAAAGTGCTTAAAGATGGATACAAGACAAGCACCACGAGGCCCATAAACAAAATTGAAAATGGTAAGAGATGAGTCAAGAGGCCCACACACAAAAGATAACCAAAGCAAAATACAGAGCCATCAAATTATGCGGGTCACGAACCATTTGCGGCTAGTCTTTTCACGACTGCTGCTTGATAAAGGCACAATTCTAAGCTTAAAGACAATAGACAAGCATATAAACCCACAAATTAAACAGACGAAAATGCCCAGCGGACTGCGTTTGGGCAGCACTAGAAGCATGCCCGAAGCAAATGCTACGAGCATGCCTCCAATGGAATACTGAATGAGAATTGAAGGTGCAGTTACAAGAACACCTGACACAGTTGCCACCATGAAATGATGAAACACCACAAGAATTGACAAGAAGAAGGAGAGGGCATCAAATAGCAAGAACACTTGGAATGATGGATCTCCGTATAATACCACCATGCCGTCGCTTTTGAGTCCTCCTGGCATGGTGAAAGCTGCGGCAAATGTGACGGTTGCAATGAGCATTGCTGCTACTAGATTGGTATCGAAAACTTTTGAGGCCTCCTCTGAAGAAGTAGCTTCCAACTTTTCTATGTTTTTTCCTATAATGGCTGATGTGGTGGGTGTATCTTTGTGCTTTGGAGATTCCGAATTCATGAAATCTTGGGAAATTTGTTCTTGGAAAAATGGTACTCCAATGGACTTCCCCAGGTGACTTACAAGTTGAATACGAATGAGATCCTAAAACATAGAAGTAAAACCATGAAACACGGTCAAAGTATAATGCTAGAGTCACCAAATTTGTTCATCAAAAGATATTCGGTGAATAAATTTGGCGAAAAAATTTTGTATTCCCAGCAGTGCTTGTGTTTAAATTCCTTAAAATGTATGAAAATTTATGTTATATACCAATTTTCCGTCGTCCAAAACAAAAATGTGAACCGCCTTTGAGAATTCCTTATTGATAGCAGTCGTATCCACTCTACTGTCACTTGCCAAAGTTCCTATAATTTCCATATTTTGATGAATGAAGGACCGTTTGGCCCTTGAGACATTGCGTAAATCACTATAGTGTCAAGCCGGCATTGAATGAGTTCTTCCAATACTTTGGTCTGCCCTGCATAGGCGGCGCGGCAACATGGAGAGCTGACATGCCAGATTTGTCCAAGATGTAAGAGACAGAACTATGGCATTGCGTCAGCACTCAAGTTGCTTCAAGGTTTACTCTCAACGCCGCGTAGTGTAAGGGAGTCCAGCCAATTGCATCAGCTTCTTTAACTATTTCAGGATTTCTGGACACCATTAGTTTCACAATGCCTGTCAAGGTGAAATAGAAAATTGAGTTGAGAATCACTTCAATAACAATTTGAACACAACATGAAATTATAATCACCAAACAAAACCAAGTACATATATAAATTTAACTAGACTTATCACGTGATGTCATGTACCTTTGGAATCTTTGGTTGTGTGAGTTGCGGCGGCATGCAAAGCTGTGACACCATTAATACCCTGAAAAGAAGGACATATTGGAGACTCGTTTAAAAGATGAAGAATAATGTGTCGAAGGCCCCTGCTAGTAGCGATGAACAAAGGTGACTAGTTGGCGCTATTAGTGTAGCAACAGAATTCTGGATTGGCTTGCATTAGCCGAATCACCACTCCACTATGACCATATCTGGAAGCAACATGCAATGCAGTATCCCTTTGCAAATTAGTCATTTGAAGTAGCTGCTTATGAGCTTCGCTATCGGTTGATCTGCTTTCCTCATCGGCTTCTTGTACACGTAGCATCTTCTTTGTGTGCTCAATGAGGAACTTTACTACTTGATCACAGCCTACTCTGGCAGCAACATGCAGGGGAGTGTCTCCCTTCTTGTTGGTAGCCCAAAACAATGAAGACTGATCATCAAGTTCTTTGAAGAACTCTATTTGCTTGAATTCAGCCGCAACGTGAAGAATATTGTTTCCTTTAGGTGTTTTCTGAAGAAGAAGGTCAATTGATACATCACCGTCTTTCATTCTTCTCAAGAACCCAACTTCACCCGACCTTGCAGCCTCATGCAAGGAAGGCTCCATCAAGTTACATGAACTCTCTCAAACTCTCTTCAAAGTATGAAATAATCTAAACAGATGGAAACTGCATGCATTCAGTAGAATCAGTCCATGACTGTATATATAAAAGTACTAGGTTGTCCATTTCAAAAAGAAAAAGGATACTAGGTTGTCTCTCTTGCACGGTATGCCCTCAACTTTGCTGTGTATTTTTTATTCAAATAAACAGGAAAAAAAAAAATTGCTATGCGTAAGAAAAGAATAAAGATGAGTTGTGATGTACTTTTGATAAATGATCTGGTCTTATATTATCCCTTTTGATAAATGAGACCCCATAACCAAATAACAAATTAGAGAGAAAAAGTACCTTAGATCAATTTATATGTTGGATTCTATGCTGTTTTGTTACGTAAAATCAACAAAGAATGCATTTAGGCTACCTTGGTTCTGAGTTCAAATCTTATAAACAGTCACAGTTGTAGAATCAAAATAAAAACAACCAAGCAACAAAAGTTACCTTGAGCCTTTTTGCTTGTAAAAGTTACTGCCGACCGTGCCGTGTGCAAAGCTGTAACACCATTGATCCCTGGAAAGGACACATTGATGATGGACACTCATTCAAAATAGACTCTTGTCTTCTCTACGTATATTCTAGTCTCTAGTATGCTGCTTATACACTTATTGATATCAAACAGAGAGTACCGAATATGGTTGGATAGGTGGACAATGCAGAAGGGTTCCCATTTTATTTACTTCTTTCTTTATCAATCAAACAATGCCCTGGCATTCTAATAAAGCAAAGCATCCAATGATCTGGTTTTATATTATTTATTTTGATAAATGAGACCCAGAGAAACAAGTAACGAATAGCTGAGCAAAACAAGTATTTTATCATTTCGAATATTATGTTGTTTTGTACTGTAAAATCAACAGAGAAAAAATTATTTTTAAAAAAGAGAAGGAGGATAATGTTCTACTAAGACTCAATTCTTCATCAATGGAACTTCAGGGTTCCTCATCTTTATCAACGAAACAGTTCCTGGTATTTTAACAATTTTAGCCAGTCTCATTATAACGACAATAAAACAAAAGAAATATCTATGCACCAAAACTTCTTTTTGTAAAAGAATTTTGGTAAGTGTCACGAGAAAGCGCATACCATTTGACATTTCCAAACTTAATTTGTAATTCTGTACATTAGTAGATGCATCAAGATGATCAAATATAAGAAATAAACAAATAATTAGTATCGTCCAAAATAATCCACCTCTCTATCTCCCCCTCTCTCCCCATGCGTGTAGGCTACAAGAATATAACCCCTATGGTGACCATAGCTGAACAAATTACATATACATCATCTTCAGCTTTTAATTGCAGTTCTCCCTGCTGTACCAATCATATTCCATCCCCTCTCCTTTTCCCTTTGACTATTATTCTTCTGACTTTCTTTGGTTCCAGCTCTTCTACCATTTCCTAGTAACACTCTGTGTGCCAACCTCCCTCGACTTCCTATCGAGACCCTTACCTTCTCCATCCCTACATTCACACCTTTTCTCATGTGTGGTGGCATTGGGGATTTTATCTGAGTTCTCTTTTGGAGGCTTCGTCTCAGTATGCTGTTTAGCTTCTTGCATCCATTTCTGATTACTTTAGGACTGCTACAAGGTGTCTGTTCAGGCAAGCAGTCAGTCTCAGACACATCTGCATCAACTTTCTTATCAGCATCGTATGCTATTGGTGCCAATGGTAATACATGCGGTGGGGATTGGACACGGTATGGTACACTTGGGAGTGGGATTAGAGAGTTGCGCCTTGGAGCAGAGGTTGCTGGAATCCGCTGAAATATTGGACAAATAGATGCCCTTCCAGTTTTTTTCGGGACAAGAAATTGTTCAGCCATCTCAGGGTTGTTTTCTTTCTCTGTTGGATCAATATGCTTGACAAAACCATCCATTGTATGAAGTGGTACTGGGGGTTTGTTGGTGGTCTTCTCCATTAGTGGTTGAAGAGGGTTTACTTGGTCTTTTCCCAATGTAATGGCTGCTAAAGGTCGGTTTGTAAGAGGTGGCCTTGTGGGTGCGGTAGTTTGCTCCTCTTGTTGATGTTTCATTTGCTGCTGGTGCTGCTCAGCTATCTTCATGTCCACGTGCTGACGTGCTAGCTTTCTCTCAATTAAAAGTTGTGATTCCAATTCTTTTACCTGCAAAATGAACTAGATTAGTACCTATAATTCTGTTACTTGTATGTATACAAAGCTATTAAAAAATACACTTGCTATACAATACCTTGTCTTGCAGGTTTTTGTTTTTCAGGTCTCTCTCTTTTATCTTCAATTCCAATCCATAGACTGTTTCCTCCATCTTCCGGATCTGTACCTCTTTGCTCTTAACATCTAGCTTGGTTTTCTCAAACTAGCAAATAAGATTCGAGATTATTAGAAATGTAATAGATTAAGCATTCAACCACAGAATAAAAACAAAACATAAGGTTGAACAAAAATGGGAATCTGCAGTTGCGTCAAGCAAAGAATTGTACCATCTGTTTGTATCTCAAAAGTTCAAAAGTGTCCAGTTGTCTCTTTGCTGGACCCAACTCTATCCCTCTCACTCTACTTGCAAAGTTCAGTGAGCAAAGGGTCTCACTCAAATCGTTTTCATTAGGATTTATCTGAACAAACATGAGTGTCTTCGAGTCTCCTCCTAAAACAAGGAAACATATGCATTAGTTTTACATTTTTGTGTCTGATAAACTAAGATATCTTGGACCAAAAAAAGGATATATATCAGAAGTTTAATTTCATCTCAAGAAAATGGAGAAAAATAAATGTGAAGTTGGAACATTAAACAACTCAGTTAGAATTGTTGATTCATCTTTGACTTCTTCTGTGATCCCATTGAAGTACCTAGAGAGTCTTGAAGCAAGTGGGTAAGCTTAGAGTTCCTGCACATAAGCATAATTTAGTAAAAGAAAGTTATAGCTCGATAAGGTGGCCAGTTTGCACATTTAGAGTATTCAAACAAAGGACTAATTGTTACTTATATAACCTGAAAGGTATGTGTGAGCTTTTAGTTGCAAGTGAAGATATGACATCACCAAGGGCCGATAGAGATCTATTTATATTTTGAGTTTCCTTGAGTCGTTCTCCTTGCACTTCTGTCTTTGCTACACGTTCGCTCCCTGCTAGATCAACCAACCAAAGCTTGCTTCTTGTGCATTCACCATTCAACAAATTCTCCCCCTTCACCATTACACAGTGTATGCTGCATTAAGGAAAAAACCACTCTAACATTTAGCAATCTATCTTTAGACCACATCCTGTTTGATGAAAATTAAAACAAATTTGACTGTAACCAAGATAAACCGACCAGTGCGATCGGCTGCTATGCTCATTGGCATTGGTTGAGCCAACAGCCCTTGCATTACTGCCAGTTTGCAGAACTTCCCAGACTTCACTCATGTTGTTTACCTGTGCCTCAACCAGTCCTGGAACATGATGTATCCCTTCACCGACTTGCCTTATTTCAAGCCTACAAAATCATCGCAATACTGTGAGATGCTATAATCTTGAATAATCATAACTTCCCATCCTTCACACTTGTGAAAGACAAGTGGAACTGCAAGAGAATCCGACATATTGGTGAATCATCAGAAGTGAAAAAATATCAACTAGTAGGAGCAAAGATGGATATGGAAACTTAACTATGGAGTTCACATTTTGAGAGAATGAACGTTAAGAAATGGTTAAGATGTGGAAAATGAGAGCCTATACTGCTATTCTAAGTGCCAACTAAATGAGTGGAAACTTATGAAAATAAAGTATGTCTAATTATGACAAATGACTTCCCATCTATACATGAAGTTAAAAGAAACCACAAATCAAGAAATATACAATAATATAAGGATGTTTCATCAGATTAAGTTGGAAGGAGAAAAAATAAGAGAGATGGTTTTAAGTATCTCTTCAACCTTTTGGAAGCTGCTCCCGGCTGATTCCCTGAAACTAGTAAATCTCGTATTTGTTCGTTGTAGACTTCTAACACACTAACAGATACATCATATCGATATAACTTTTCTCGCTCTCTAATCGTACGAAACAATTCCTCAAGAGTCCTAAAATTGACTCCCCGAGCTTCTTCTGTGCCCTCCATTGTAAAAGTTTTTCCACTTCCAGTCTGCCCGTATGCAAAGATGCAGACATTGTACCCATCTAGAACTGAGCTTGCAAATGGAGCTGTGTCTTTGAAAACATCAGCTAAATAGGACAAAGAAAAAGGATACATATTACTGTAATGAGCTTTTGTACTTCAATTGATATACAAGACAAACAAAATAAAAAACTCTTATATAACTGTTTACAAACCTTGGTCTGCTTGAGGGCCAAATACAGCATCAAACTTGAAGGTCCTTCTAGTAGCCCCATTTGATTTGATATTGAGCTCACCATCTTTAGCAGATTCAAAATCAATAGCCATTGAAGCTCCTGCTGCAACTTCCTCAGTGTTTAGAGGCCTGCACCTGCAAAAGACCCTTATGTTTCCTACGAGCAAACAAAATAAATGTCAGAAACCCACTTCAATCTCGTACCAGCTTGGACCTCTCTTAGTCAAAAATAGCATACTCCTAACCTTTCAACTCTAACACCTTGTTGTAGAGTTCTTTCCGTTCTTTGGCCCCTTCAATAAACTTAGTCTTCAAATCTTTATGCAAATTTACTTGCTGATTTACTATTGGAAAAAAAATTAAAAAAAATTAGCAAGAATCAGAAAGAGCAAAACAAATATCGTATCTCTAAATAAAAACACGGCATGTACTTACAAGTGGACTGAATAGTAGACCTCACTTCATTCATATCTTCAATGCATTTCTTATATGCCAATGCCTCCTCTGATAGCTTGATGTGGTCCATTTTCATAATCTGTCGAATGAAACTTTTTAAAACACTGTAATCATATATAGTGTAATCAAAGGGCACCTTTGTATTTTTATTTTTACAACTTAATACCTTAAGTTTTCTTGTCAAATCTCTCAATGATGAGAACCATCTGCTCTTCTCTTTCACTTGTCCCTCGATGGCAAAAGCTGCAACAGACGAGCATCAATGTACCATGTTTACAGATGGTTCAAATGGTTAACAGGCACAGGACATTATTACCATACCCAAAGATCCAACATGCATAGACTTGCGCATAAGTTCGTTTTGGAGTTCCTTCAGAGACTTCCAAGCTTCTTGGCATTCTTTACTCTTGGATTGGTCTTTCTTTTTAAGCTCCTCCAATGCACTCCTCATCTCTTGTAATTCTTTTTTCTGTTTCTCATACCCTATTAGCAGCTTATGATAGTCTCCTTCAACGTTGGCATTGCCATTATCCTGCAATGACATAATTTGCACAAAATATCAAAGTCTGTCCTATTTTTCCATCTGAATAATATTGAACCTGAGAGGGATTACAAGAAGTTTTACTTCAGGTGATTTGCAGTTTTCCATTTGAGAATCACCACCCAGGAAATCATCTGTGCAACCTCCATTGTTGCTTATATCAGGAAGGGAACCTTCCTTCAACTTGTCCTCAATGGCAGAAGGCGGAAGAAGCTCGAATGAAGCTTCAGGAGACAAATCTTCTTTAAAAGTTTGGCACAATGTGTTTGAGAACTTTACAGTTGGAGTTTTATGGGTATCTGTAACTTGGGACTCATTGATTCCGTTCTCGAAAGAGAGCTCGATAGAAGAATCCATCTTCTGATGGAATTTACCATCCAAGAACTCGGGGGAATCTCCATAGCTGGTTTGGGGTATATCGGGTGACCCAGAACAGATCACCAAATCAGGAGAGGTAAGTGAAAATCCTACCATGGACCGGCCTGAAATGTATCATAAATAAATCAAAACTCTTGAAAATCTTGAAATCAAATCCAAGATTTTTGCCCAATCTTTTGTTCACAGAAAAGGAAAGACTAGTCTAATTTACCGTCAAGACCATCATTTGCAACTGGGTCACTGAACTTTGTTGTACTAATGACTTCTGTGTATTGATAACTTTCCCCAGAACAATCTACACCCACGAAAAATCAAAAAATCAAATTTATCTTCCACTGTTATGATCTGTCCTAGATTCGAATTGGCTCCATGTTCTTGACTAAATTACAGTTAAAATAGATCCATTACACAAGTAGACATATAGTGCAATTCTACCAATTGGGATTTAGAGAACACAAATAAAAAGATTACTGAGAAACCAGAAAGAACTAAAAGGAAGGTTTTTTTTTCATGAAATTACCTTCATTTGCATTGGCATAAGAAGAAGAATCAGGATCCACCATTGTCAAGCGTTGCAATTGCGAGCAAAGCAAAGTGTCTGCCAAAGTAGAAGAAGGGTATCAAGAAATTAGAGAAGCCATGAAAATAAAATCTTGCGCAGTTCTGTATGCTGGAGAAAATGGAGTTCAGAAGTGGGTTTTCAAACTTACAGTCAGAGTGAGAGTTGGCAGTGGAAACGGAGCTGTTTTGCTGCGAAGAAACGTCAGTGAGGAGAAGAGGGTCGTGCTCATGCTCGAACAAAGAATGGCATTGCTTATGCTGCTCCTCCTCCATTGATAAAACGACAATTGTACTAAATACACTGTTTTTGAATTCAAGTAATCAAAGACTGTGATGATGATGATGGCAATCTCTTTATTGCGCAAAAGAAAGAGAACCCAAAAAGGAAGAAGTGCTTTTGAATCTTCACAGAGAAAGAAAGGCGTTATTTTCGTTGGCGCATTCAATCTCCGTTTTTCTTTGGAGGCAACTGACCGTTGGCTTTTTTTCGAATTTTGAAATTTCTTGACCGGGTGCACCACCCAAATGAGGCTGCCACGTGGTACCTGTTAATCTTTCCTCGCGTGCTGCTGAGTGGCTTTTTCCCTTTGTATTTGTTTTTTGGCTTAACCAGATAGATTTGTGATTCTTGACTCTTCGAAATTTGGCTTGATTTCCACTTGTGAATCTTTATCTATGCAATTTGATTTAGTTACAATTAAACACTTGAATCTTTATTTTTCTTTTACTGACGTATCAACATGTGTGGATTTTTAGGCCTTGTGGACTCCACCCGTCGACCCTCTCCAGCGCCGTAGGCCTGGCTCTGCAAATACAGTTACAAATCATTGGACCTGAAATTGAGATCAGATGATGCATCAAGGGCAGAGCATCATAAAGAATTTTGTAACTTTTTTCTCAAATTTCATGTATCTGTTACAAGTGCTGTCCCCGCAACATTAGAACTATAAGGAACTTGAATGAATGTCCCTCCCTCCCCTCTTTACAAAACAGAGCTGAAAGCTACAATGTATAAAATTATATACAGTGTAATAGCATACAACAAAAGGGTACATTCATCTTGCATAGATCATTAGCACCCCACACTCAAAATAAATGCACGTGTGGGGTACTAACCGATGCAAACCTGCTGAGGACTGTCTTGGCACTGATCAGACAACGGTGGTGGTGTTCCGGATTGAGGTCATCATATTTTGCTTCTAACAAAACATGCACATACGCCAATTCTATGACTTCGCACCTTTCTACAATTGAATTCCTGTTCCTTCCACTGCAGCCGCCATGGAAGCGGACGCCTCTTCAAGGGTCCGCTTCTTTTGGACTGTGTTGAAGGCCTCAAGAATATCTCCCTCCTCCCAATCGTCGTAGTCTTCCACCCCAATTCCACACTCTAGTCCAGCATTTACCTAGCCAAGAGGATAATATACAGCTTATTGCAAACGTAAGACATACAAAAGTAATGCCAATACCAAAAGAATCCTGAACATGTGATCACCACAAAAGCTTGATGTCAATTTAAATGAATGCCAAAAACAAAAATAATAATAATAATAATAATAATAAAGCAAAATCCTTTGTCGAAGTTGAAGATTGACATTGAAACATTAATTGTTCCAGAAATCAGATTAGAGGCATATATCTACACACAAAAGCTTCTATTATACGTTCAGTGAAAATAAATCTTGCTACGCCTAACCGCAGTGTAGAAACTGAATAGTCAGTATGTAAATTGATCAAAATTAATATTTAGTGTTTGTGAACTCAGCCCTTCATCCCACAGTAGAAAGGCACACACGCACCTACAACTTCTGTGTCAAGGATTACCGCCATTGCTATCCCATTGTAATCAGCTCCCAGAAGATAAAGATATTTCATAAAATCGGGCGAAAGGAACAAGATTTTTTATGGAAACCAATTTAAGAACTAAGTCATGGTATAATCTTTCTCCTATTCCTCCAGGGCAAGCAGATGCACACACCCAAGCATGTATGTATATCTAAGAATTCCGACCCAAAGAAGATGTAGGCATGAATGTATTCAGCGGTATGTGAGGTTACTAGGAAAACAAATGCAGTCCAATGAATAAACACATCATTCAGATATTTTAAACAAGAGGAAAATACTTTGAATCCACGCTGAACACAGATCCAGATGTATGCAACATGCGCTAAGCTGTGATTTTTACTATATTAGGACAAACTTAAGGTACACCTAAGTAATACTTCTCATGCACTAGGTTGCTTCCCTTTTTGCATTTTCTGTAAATTCTACAAAATGGCCAATAGAATTATGCAGGCTATAAAATAATACCTCTTTCACAATTTCCTTAACCCGTTTCAACGAATCAAGAAGGCCAACATGCACTACTTTTCCCCTTCGAATGACCTTAACGCCACAGCCTTTAACAACTTTTCCCTCATTTATCATGCATCCAGCAACACGACCACTACCACTGCTGAATACGGCCCGGACTTCTGCTGAGCCAATTGTCACTTGTTCCTATCAATACATAAGTAACAATGTCAACTGCAAATCTTTCAGTCTAGAAAATTTCAACAATGTTAAAGCATGAGCAACATATGCCCCTAAAATTCAATGCCTTAAAAACCCAAAGAGATCTGGTGCTTAAGTTCATTGATACCTCAACAGGCTCTAGGAGTCCTTCCATTGCATTTCGTACATCATCAATAAGTTCGTAGATAACTCTATAAAGGCGGATCTCGACACCTTTGTTTTCTCCATAGCTTTTCACAGAACCCGGTACTTTGACATTGAATCCGAAAATGATGGCTTTGCTGGCAGCAGCAAGATCAACATCACTGGTGCTTACATCACCTGTTGCTTCCAAGAGAAACTTCAAGGTGACATTATCTTGTGGGAGCACCTGCAGGGCTTGTCTGACAGCCTCAATAGATCCCTAGACATGACAATAATCATGATATAATTCAGTACAGTTTAAATAAAGACTAATTATCTATGAAACTTGAAGGGCCAGTTACCAAACTATATATTGACTGGTGAAAATTAGAAGAACAGATCAAGATTTTGATTAATTGTGCACTTCTTAAGGGGCCAGTTGCAAAACTAAATTATTCCCATCTTATAGCGAAAATAAAGCCTGTAATGGACATCTGAGAATAATTAAATCTTGCTGTTGTTGCTCATTTCATTCATGATGTCTAATTACCATTCCACATGCATACAACTTCATTGAGCATGCCAACTGTCTAAAGGGCTTATATGCCAAAAAAAATTCTCCGCTTTTCCAACCACAAATTAAGCTGCTTTTCTTATACTTCTAAAACCCAATAACCAAACTTTTAATCAATATTGTGAATGATAGTCCTTTCTGCATATAAATAGGTAGGTTGTGCCTTGTCAGGTTCCTCACTATGGTTTATTCTGATAATTGTATTTTTTTTCATTTAATCAGACTAAATTAAAATAAAAACTCAACTCATCAGTTGTAAACTCAAGGTTGCAACGTGAAAAACAACATAATTTACAAAAGATGAATATGCATACCTGAAGATCAACCTTCAGAATAATATTTAGCTGGTGCAAGTCTAATCCAGACAGCTTTCCTGCTGAGACTGCAGATGCTAAGGAAGAAAGAGTAACCCTGCCGTCACCAGCCTTAGCTGATATACGATCATTTCGCAATGACTCAGCACGTGACTCTGCCTTTTCACGTGCAACATCAAGGGAGCCAACAACGTCAAATTCATCACCAGCAACAGGAACATTATTTAATCCAAGAACCTACAAGTAGACACAGAAATTGCTATTCAGGCATTGAAACAAGAATCATGCGACACAGTTGAACACATATCTCATAAAAATCAAGAAGAAACAAAAAACAGAAACATCTTTGAAAAAGGGCACTCGTGTAAGCAACGTATAGACAGTGAAATAAAATGGCTGCTCATAGAAGCTTTAGAGAATAATATATAGTTTTCTGCTATTAACCACCACAGAAAGCAGTGCTACAACAAATGTGTTTTCAGTTATGTTGAAAAATTTAGCAATCAGAGGAAGCTGTGCCATTTATCTTCCCAACTGTAATTGCTTATAGTAATCATAATGTCAACAAAATGGAAGCAGAGGAATAATGAAGCTAATACAAATACTTGCATGTCAAGGGCGATAACACAAACGCACAAAATTTTGAAACTGTCAGCTTCTATTTCTCCAATTAGAACCCTACAATGAATTTCTACTAATATCCAACAAGCCCTACAAACATTCAGACATTTGGATTTACTTATGATCCACTATAACTTTTGAATTAAGTCACTGCTTAAAACAACAGAGAAAGAATGAAAGACAGTTTAAAACAAAAAAAACAAAATAATATAAGAACGACAAACCTGAACAGGTATAGAGGGTCCGGCTTCATCGACAAGATTTCCACCATCATCAAATAAAGCCCGCACCTGACCATGGGAATAACAAAAAGTGCCTCATGTTAGTCAAAATGTTGACCATTTGAGCCGCATAAAAAGTGGATTAGATCTAAGGAAAAGGGCTCAGAGTTCAAAAATTGTTATCCACCAACCTTTCCAAAGGCTCCTCCACAAACTATTATGTTCCCCCGTCTAAGGGTTCCATTTTGCATGAGAAGTGTAACTAAAGGTCCTTTAGATTTATGAAGGCCGGCCTCAATGACTGTGCCTTTCGCACTTCTATGAGGATTAGCCTTTAACTCTTGCAACTACAAAAATCATAAAAAGGTTAGGAAAAATAAATTTAACCACCAGAATACTTTCCAAAAAACAAATTCAGACAACCAAGATAGCTAGAAAAAAATATTATTGCAACAGTATATCAAAGCTAATGCGTCAACATCCATTCACATCTGCCTTACCTCTGCAACTAGCATAACAGTTTCCAAAAGCTCATCTATATTCTTCCCTTTAAGAGCACTAATCTGTTTAAACCCACAGAAGGAAGCGCTCAGAAAGAGTATAAGGCATAACGAAATATGTAAGTACAATTCTTCTACATGAAATAACAACCTGGACCATTGGAACATCACCACCCCAGTCCTCTGGCATTAGACCAATAGAAGAAAGCTCTTGCATGACTCGATCTGGATTAGCTCCATCCTTGTCTATCTGGTACCATTAGAATGAATAGAATTGAGATTCAACAAATCATGATGCCATAAGCAACGCAAGAAAAGCAGCTATTCTTCCTTATTTTTTATCCAAACAAATGGTCAAAAGAAAAAAGTGCCACTATGCTTGGCATACCTTATTTATAGCTATTACTATTGGCACGCCAGCAGCTTTAGCATGAGCTATGGCCTCTTTTGTTTGAGGGCGGATTCCATCATCAGCAGCCACTACAATAATAGCAATGTCTGTCACCCTTGCTCCACGAGCTCTCATTGCTCCAAATGCCTACAGGATCGGATATAATAGATATCATCTAAAGGGAAAAAAAAGTACAAGCAAGTTACAGAACCCAAATATCATCCAGAAAAATAAAGATAAAATAATGTGGTTATACGGAGAGAGAGAGAGAGAGAGAGAGAGAGAGAGAGAGAGAGAGAGAGAGAGAGAGAGAGAGAGAGAGAGAGATTTCCAAGTGTTTACTGGAGAGTGATTGTACCTCATGCCCAGGAGTATCAAGGAAAACACATGATTGCACCTTTCCATCAATTGGTACAAGCACCTTATATGCCCCAATTCCTTGTGTAATTCCACCAGCCTCTGAGGCAGCAACCTGTGAATATATAATTATATACCAGTCAGGCTTCAATTAAATTACTTTATGCTAGCACCAATTCCACAATGCTCCAAAGTTTATTAAACCAATACCATATTTTATGTGAACAATCAATATGTTATAACCAAACTACTGAAATAAAGTGTTCAAGTTTTACCAAAAATAACAAAACCATAAAATCCGATACCACTAAGGTCATTGCAAAATAAACTGATGGGAGAAATTAGACCGTTCAGCAGCTATTTTTACCTTGCTCTTCCGGATATAGTCCAACAGGGTTGTCTGGCAAGTGACAAACACAAAAGTATTAGAAATACTGGAATGTAAACTTACAAACTTAAAAATGCCATACACAAGAGGAACTACTCAAGAAAACAAGATGCAAAAGAACTGACTAGCAAATAAAACACATGAACTTCATTTACCTTGCCGTGATCCACATGACCCATTATAGTAAGGACAGGAGGCCTGTCTTCTAGTTTGTCCAGGTCATCTTCATCGAGTATTTCCTTCTTTTTTGCCATTTCTTCCACCTTTACAGGATCAGCATCTATAACTTCCACATCATGCTCTTTACAAATCATCTTTACCATATCTTTGTCCAGAGTTTGAACCCCATCAGGCTTAATTCCCTTTGCGTACAGAGATCCAAGAATTTGGGATTCATTAATGGCCAAATAGTACGCTAAATCATCTATCAGCATACCATCCTCACCAACCTCTAGAATTTCTACTTTAACAGGGGCTGCCTCTTTGGCAGCCTGGAGTCTCGCTGCCTTCCTGCTTGCTTTACTCCACTTCCTCCCTTTCCTAGCTGCTCCAGGAATAGAGACATTGAGTTCCGAGGCCTCTTCATCCGGAATCTCATCATCAACCTTCCGCCTCCGTCCACCTGGATCATTTTTCTTTCGATACCCATCTTTGAACCTTCCAGGGGGAGGGCCCTTTCCTGGTTTTGAAGGAGCTAAAACTGCTTGAGAAATCACAGAATCAACCGCTGGCTTCTTGGAAGCAAATTTGTCAATCAAAATTGGCTTCCGTTCTTTAGTCTGTGTGGAAGAATCAGTTTCATCAATCCCTGACGACTTTGGAGCTGCCCCCACATCCTTCAAGACAACTGGTTTCTTTACTGTGGGTGGAGGAGCTGCAGAAGGCTTTGCTTGTAATTTTGGTTGGGATCTCAAAGGGGGTTGAGGGGGTCTCAAAGAAGCACGGGGTTGAGACTCCGCTTTTAACCCTCCCCCTGTTTTTAGTTCCTCTTCTGGGGTTGTATTATTAAGTTTAGGTGATTCTTTTACAACCTTCTGTACAGTTGCGACTGTGTCTCCTTTACGCCACACACTCTTCAAAGTTTTAGACTTACTACTTGTCTCCGAGTTCACCGGTTTAGCATTCCCCAAATTAGTACTTGCGTTAGATGGTGCAGGTTTATTTACAGAGCTACTATCTTTCTTAGTACCCAATTCACCAGCTCTTGAAGTTTCTAACTTTTCAGCCTTCTCCAGAACCTCTCCAAGCGACTCAATCACCTTATTCCTTTCTTCTTCTCCTTCTTCTTCATCCGAATTCCCACTAATCCTTGAGGGGTCCCAATCAGCTGCATCAATACCTACAAGGGTTTCTTTATTGGACCCTCCTGAGGACTTCAATACTGGCTTTGGGGAAGGCTTAAGTACAAAATCAGCATTGGCATTAGAAACATCTGTACTTCCTCTATAGTTGTTAGAATCAAGGGACACCTCATTGCCTTGCTTGGCAACAAAATCAGTAGTTGTGACCGAACATTTACACACAGATAACCTTACACAATGCCATCTCCTGCTACCCTTTAAACTTGCCTTAGACAAAGAAACTTTTCTAACAAGTGAGCGGGACCTTTCAGATGAACCCAAAAGTGTGACACTTCCCAAACTAACAAGGGAAGCCACAGAAGCCATTGTTCCTTGCATGCTTCCTACTAAAATTAGCATGGAGACCCCACAACACAACCACCCATATATATATATTCTAAGCTGTCATCCTAAACTCTCCAGAGTTCCAGACAAAACGTGAACTTGTATGTCAATTAGTATAACATGAAGAAAAATTCAAGCTACCCAATACTGGAATTCCAGAAGTAACAATAATATTATTGTTTCCAGCAGAAAAAAAACACAAACAAATGGAACCCCAATTCCGAAATTTAATACTTTCTAGAGAAATAGAACAGCTTTACCTCTCTCCAAGAACAGTCACTGGAATTCCAACACTTGGGTATTGTTGAGTTTAAAACTTGAGAGAGAGAGAGAGAGTGAGTTTGTAAACAGGAAGTTGGAAAGAGGTTGTGGTTGGCGAAGGTAGGGGATGATAAGGTGGAGGTGGAAAAAAGGAATGAAATTTGAAGAATATATGTGGCTGTTTCTTTACCTATCAAAATCTATATGCGATAAGGCAAGGCTTTGACGGGTTTTCTAATTTCTTCCTGCGAAAATATATTTATGGGCTTTTTATAGTTTTGCAGTTTTGATGGTAAGCATCGTTTCAAGGTCGAGAAGACTGTGAGTGCCAATTGGGTTGGGTCGGTTGGGATTTTGGCAACTTCCTTAACGCCGCTGGAATTTCTGTAGCAGACCATACCCCAGAGTCCTTTCTTGTTTTTCTTTTTCCTTTTCTTTTCCTCTTATTTTTTATCCCTATTATTTCATGACATTTTTCTGTTTTCCAGATTTTACAAAACAAAAAATAGAATCTCAAATGTACAAATATTTGGAATTAATGAACATATATTTCGATGCCTTTATTTGGAAAAAGTAGAGGGAGGAGAAGTAAAGGTTCCAACTTAAAGTTTGATTTCAAGTACATATTACCATTGTGTCCTTGTATCATAATCTAACCATTACAAACATTGATGAAAGGGGTGCGACAAGGAGAAATTGCCCTCGAATTATGATACAATGTGCCTCACGCATTAGATTTGACAATCCAATGATATGTATGAAATTGACGATTCCCTTATAAAATAGATCGGGTGCTAAATTGGCTGAAAAAAGTTCCGACTCTGTCTAAAATAAAATTAAAAAGTAAAAAGGCAAAAGGAAAAAATTATCTATAATCTCTCACCTTCCAAAATTCCAAATTTACCGCAGAGCGCCAACGCATAGCAAACTGTTTAAATTTAAAGGTGTAAATCCGCTCATTATTTGTGTACTTAATTGGACTTGTGCTGTTGTCATGAGTTGCGTCAAACCTTGCCGCGAGTCGTTCAACTCCACTTCGTATCTCCCCATCCCCGTCATTTCCTTCTGACTCGTCATCATCCCCTCCCCTGCAATCTAGGGCTTCTTGCTTATCGCTCTCTCTTTCTCTGATACCCCCCCATTTTCTCAAACACTGATACAAAGCAGCAAGCAAACATGGAAGGAGTCGAAGACGCGGCGACGATGATCAACTTGGCCAACACTCCTCCTCCGCCCTTTCTGAACAAAACCTACGACATGGTGGACGACCCGTCCACCAACGCCATCGTTTCCTGGAGCAACGGCAACAACAGCTTCGTCGTTTGGAACGTGCCCGAGTTCTCCAGGGACCTCCTGCCCAAGTATTTCAAGCACAACAACTTCTCTAGCTTCGTCAGGCAGCTGAATACTTATGTGGGTATTTCTTCCCTTTTCCCATTTTCGATTCTTCTGCTTTTTTCTTTGTTCTTTGTTTCTGCATTTTATTGTGGGTTTTTGGAGGTTTAGTTAGAAACAAGAAGATGGTTTACGCGGTACTTCCGTTTAGAACTGTGAAATTTGGAGTAGTTACGCAAGACCAATGTTCAATTAGGTTTGATCATTGTTCTTTTGGTAAAGGTTTATAGAATTGGAGGTTGTAAATAGATAAACCATGAAGATAGATTCTGTTTGTGTGGATTTTATATCACAAGATTTTAGCCATTGTTGTTGAATTGGATTCGTGGTCATTCAGTGGGTTCCTTCAGGTCTATGTGGCCACTGTATCATGTAATCAAGTGGATAAATTTCAATTTGTTTTGTTTTATTCGAAACTTGTAGAAAACCAAGCCCCCAAAAAAAAAAGACGGTAAAAGATCAGAAGTACATTGAGATTTATAATCGGAGCCTAAACCCTAATAGTTATGAACAAATTGCCTCATTTAACGTGCTTCTTTGACAAGTTTGTTCCTATGATTCATTCTTATCTATTACAGATTAATTATACAATTAATTTTTTTTCTTCATAGTAAGACCATAGAGTTGTTTTATTGTAATGAAACCATTTTTTATAAAGTGGAACATAAAAGTTTCTTAGGCATTGGCTGATATCCCAGAAAATTTCAAATGATTGGCATGTTTAGTTTTCTTTAGCCTCTAAATTCCCATCTTATTCAGATGAAGACAGTTCTTTGAAAACTTGGTGACACTGACAGGCAACTTGGTCTTATAAGCTCAGTAGTTTGATCTTTTTACATGTCAACTTAGTTAGTGATTAATAGTGTGACATGTTGAAAATGTTTCTCACTACAAGGGAGATGTAGTTATATGGCATAATCCAAAATGCGTAATTCATGTTGTCTCAACTCTTACAGATGACGGGTATCAAGTAGTGATCTAGTTTTGATAAATACTTATTGGCATTGTTAATAGAAACTAGCGGGATGTAAAATGAATGGGTATGTACACCTGAGGTTTGTTCCTTTCCCCTTCTCTTACTTCCAGAGACTATAAGTTAGGAATACTTCTTCCTTCCTTTTCAATTCATACATTCCCATCAGGAGTTAGTGTTTTAGAAGATAAATTAAATCAGTTTTTTTTCTTTTTTAAGTTTTGTTTAGAAAGACAAGAAAGGTGAAGTTAAGCTCTTCTTTTTTGGCAGTTGCATTGTCCATGTGTTTGGATATGAGACTTTTGTTAGTTTTTGTCTTATTTGTTTAATATCATATTATTTGGAACTTTTGTTAGGGTTATAATTTTAAACCATAGAAGGACGATCGCAAATGAGTCATGACTATACATCTGCATATATGTATATCATATGCATACATACACAAATCTGGGTGTGTGTATCCTACATAATCCGTTAAGTGGTTCGAGAGAGATATCTACAGTTTCCTACACACCGGTTAACAAGAAAATTCCATGTTCACCGACCAATATATCAAAATCAAATAGCTAGCATGCATGTCAAAGAAAAGTGCTTTGTCATAATTTGAACATCAGCCATTGGATTTTGATCCTATGACTGGTGAGCATGACTTCTGTGCTCACTAGTAATATGAGATCAAAATTGCATATATACGATATTTGTATTTATCTATATCTATATATGTACGTATTTTTGTACGTGGATGTGATTATGTGTATATAGAATTACTCTAATAAGGTGTCTGTCCTTAAATGAGAACTCGTTTCTTGGTTGTTAAATCAGATTTGAACAGTTGAGATGTATCGCCTCTTAGTTGTTTAGGGATCTGCCATTTTCAGCCTCTAGTAAGACTGGCAAGCTGCAGTGGGTTAATATCGATAAATGGCTATTGTATCATTATTTTGTTGTTTCTAATGCGGACATCTTTTTCACTATGTTGTAATTTATTGTTATGATTTAATTATTGCAACAGTCCCTGAACCTATATCCAAGTTCCACTTTAGTCCCTCAATTCAGTTTTTAAATTTTGTGGAGCCCAGGTACAAGTTCAGTGACCATTGCAATAATATTTTGTTTAATCAGCAATAAAATTATCTCCTAATAACTGAGAAACAAGCCTTTTATCATCACTGATTGCTATTCGCAGAAAGTAGAAGTTTTACTTGTGTTGGTTATTGGAAATAAATAAAGAAATTATAAAGAGTGGAAAAGGAGGCAAAAGCTAATAAGTTCCTTTGCAGCATTTGGCTGTTGGAGGGTTGATACTGCAATTAAGACTATGAATGGTGCTTGTTACCTGAGGCTGGATCATGAGACAAGAGAATCTGGCTTTTTGTCCTACGCTCCAAAAAAAAAGTTTAAGATGTAGGCGTAACTTTTGAATTATATTTTCATTATATAATTTTAGTATTTATGGTGTTGCATTCAATTTGCAGGGTTTTAGAAAGGTTGATCCAGACCGATGGGAATTTGCAAATGAAGGGTTTCTAAGAGGCCAGAAACACCTTTTGAAGACTGTCAGCAGGCGGAAACCAGCTCATGCAAACAGTCATCAACAAGCACCACCTCAAGTGCAGAGCTCTCAGGTTGGGGCATGTGTTGAGGTGGGAAATCTTGGCCTGGAGGAAGAGGTTGAAAGACTTAAAAATGACAAGAACAGTCTTATGCAGGAACTTGTTAGATTGAGGCAGAAACAGCAAGCAACAGATAATCAGTTACATAATGTTGGACAACGTGTGCAGGGAATGGAGCAGCGGCAGCAGCAAATGATGTCATTTCTTGCAAAGGCTATGCATAGTCCTGGATTTTTATCCCAGCTTGTACAGCATCAAAATGAAAACAACAGGCGAATCACTGGAAGCAATAAGAAAAGGAGACTCCCAAGGCAAGAAGATGAAATTTTGGTTGGGAAGCTTAGCACCAAATCTCTTGATGGACAAATGGTGAAGTACCAGCCTTCAATGAATGAAGCAGCAAAAGCAATGCTGCGGCAGATCTTGAAGATGAATACATCTCCTAGGCTGGAACCGTCGATGATCAATCCTGATGCTTTCCTGATTGACAATGTTCCTTCTTCTGATGCATTAGAAAGCGGTGACACCTCTAACCGGATTTTGGGCGTGACCTTTTCAGAGGTTCCACCAACTTCTGCGGAGTGTTATATGCCCAAGGAAGAGTCTGGATTTTTCGACAGTTGTCATTCTACAGCCATTTCTGAGATCCAGTGTTCTCCTTATGCAGTTACCAATTGTGTTAAAGCAGCTCAAGTTTTGGAAGAGAACATGCATAATTTTCAAGAAGATGCAGTTATGCCTGAATCAACGCAAATGCAAGGTGGTGTTCCAGAAAGCACTGTAGAAATCCCCAACGCAAACTTCATGAGCTCTGAGACTGGGAATGCAGAGTACATGGATATGTCAGCGGTTTTGGATGGGACCCTGCCTACAGAAACTGATGCCTTTTCTCCGGAGCCTGATGTAGATGCTTGGCTGGGCTCTAGCCTTCCGGGAATTACTGATATCTTCTGGGAACAATTTCTTCCAGCAAGCCCTCTGACTGGTGACGTAGATGAAATTAATTTGAGTTCCACTGATGGAGGGACCACGGATCAAGAGTTGAAGTTGGGGGAGGAGAATGGATGGGACAATACTCAACATATGAATCATATTACTGAACAAATGGAGCTTCTTGCACCGGGGAGCAGAATTGGTTGACCTTGTCTTTCCAATTGTATATACATGTTTCTTGCTATCAAGAGGTAAATTCATAATCCACCATTTACCATTAGAAGAATGTGAATAGTCACCCTCCCTCAATTTTAACTGTACGGAAGTCAGTCAATACTTAGGGTTGTTCGTAAAGGATTAAAGGATCTGTAGCCTTGAATGGATAAGTTTTGGCCTTAGTACTTTTCTCTTTACCCTTGCACCAAATGTTTGTAATAATAATTCTGTTACTTACTCCATTTACACAGCAATATTGCATTTCAATTTTTTTGACCTGTAAACATTTATTACCTTTAATTCTTAAAATCCTTTTTCCAACCGAAATTCTTTAACCCTGGAAATCTCGAACTGTTAGCAAATCAATTAGGCAGGCATATTATTATTCAGTTTCCAATTTTGCAAATTTCTATGTTTCTTGCACAGGTTGATGTTGCGCCCTGATGAGCAGGCAAAGCTCTTCTTCAAAGACTAATAATGACCAGCTAGGATTCAAGTTTAAGAAACTCTTATACTCATGTAATCTGGCTTAGCGACATTGTTCGACACATTTTCGCCCAAGACCTTTTTGTTGGTATATGGTGAAGTTTATTGTAACTATGATATAGGCAAATCCCGTTTTGGATCGGAAAGTAAATAGGGAGGGTGGTTGTTTCTAAATATGTTGCGCCCCTTATGAGGCGGGTTTATAATATGCACAAAACTTGAGCAGGTGCTTTATGAAATCTTATTCATAGGAGAGTATTCCAACAGATATTTTGGTACCAGATTCGTGCAAAACCATGACATCTTTTAATATTAACTAGGATGATATAGGAATTGCCAACTAGGTATAGCTAGCCCAGTGAAAGAGGGCCTTGACTTGCAGACTAAATGTCTCAGGTTCGAATCCTATGGTATCTTAGTTGTGTGTGAGAAATCTCTCCGCTTTATAGTTTAGACTATCGCTTCTACTATAAAAAAAAAATGATATAAGAATTGGCTTGTCGTCTCAGCATGTCAAACATAACCGTGTGATTGCATAGCAGATTACACTAACTACGGAAATAAACAAATAAATAAAATAAAGATGGTACAAAGCAACAAGCTCCTTGCATGCAACTCACTCATACTTTTTATTATAAAAATAATAATAATAATAATAATAATAAACGACTCCATGATTGACATGTAAACAATTTGGGTCCACATAAACATGATTTGTGGCCTAATCTAAAATAATAAGTTTAATTCAACTAATGTTACCAAATGAGGAATTCAAATTAGTTTTTAATCCATTTTTTAAAATATAGTCCAAATTTTTCTATATATTTTTTTTTTTTTGGAGAAAAGGCGATAGTAATTTTTCTAAACTTAATGGCAATGCACTTTTTCATCCCTTTGTTTTGTTTTAAAAAAAACCCTTAAATTTTTTCACCAAAGAAAAAAACCTTAAATTTGTGATAAATAACATCCCAATTTCAAACACAGATACTGATACTGTACAGGGATAAAAGCCCAGAATCCCATTCCTCTTTCTGCACCAACATGAACGATGAAGCTAAGCTTCAGTCCAAAACTCTCAACATTCCTTAAACCCTCTCTTGTCACTAACCTCCATCGCTCCGTTTGCTCTTCTTCAATATCATCACCACCACCCACTTCACTAAAACCTCAAACCCCTCTCTTTCTGAAGCCACCCATACACTCAGCCGCCTCCTCAGACCTCCAGAAATGGCATGACTGGGCCAAAAGCCTTGCTTCCTCTGTTGGGTCAACGTTTGTGGACTTGGACAATGGCCCAGACTCAACCCTTTTGTGCAGAGAGCTCAAATGGCTCATGGAGGACGCAATCGAAGAAGAATCAGAAGGTTTGGAAAACAACCAGAGAAGCATTAGGCTAAGGGTGGCCCTGGAGGAGCTTTACATGTTATGGAAGCAGAGGGTTGAAGAGAGGAGGCCATTCCAGTATGTTGTTGGGTGTGAGCATTGGAGGGACTTGGTGCTTTGTGTTCAAGAAGGGGTTCTAATTCCAAGGCCTGAGACTGAGCTCATTGTTGATTTGGTGGGTGATGTGGTTTTGGGTAATGAAGGGTTAAGAGAGGGTCTGTGGGCTGATTTGGGGACTGGGAGTGGTGCAATTGCTATTGGGATTGGGAGGATTTTAGGGACTGGTGGGAGAATCATTGCAACTGATTTGAGTCCTGCAGCAATTGGGGTGGCAGGTTTTAATGTGCAGAGGTATGGTTTACAGGTTAGTGATAAAATTCTACTTATATTTATCTTGAAATAAGAATGATAAGTATGCTAAAAGAGTCTCTTTACAAAATGTGGATTGTAAACTGACATATGATTGTTGGGTTGACATGCTATGCTGTGTTTCCTTAGTATCTGCTAATGGCAATTGGATGTCAATGGAAGAGAAAGTGGAATTTGTTATCTAGGTTATTGGGATCTTGTGAAAGAATGTTTACAGTAATATTGTATAAAAGAAAAGTGGGGCTTTTGATATTGCGATGAACCCTTTCATCAGTAAAGATAAAAAAACCCACCAACTTCCATTGCTAAAGTCGTCTTGCACCTAATTCTAGAGCACATCTTTAATGGAAAAAAAGCAGCAATAGAGAACTCTTGTACAACAGAACACAGGTGTTATAAAATTCTGGTTTAGAACCATGCCCAGTTAGTTGATTTGAGATTCTAATTGCATCAGCAGATATGCTGCCTTAGGTCATGTAACAGAAAGAATAGCAAGAGTAAGCTGTGCATAACCCAACTTTTGTCTATGTACTAGCAAAGGATTTTTGGACAAACTTTGTTTAGGTATAGGTGTTTGGGAATGTACGAATCTGATTCCTAGGTAAAACATTATATTTCTGCTGAAAAAAATACAAGTATATTGATTTCCATGTAACTTGAAGATGAAGGTTTGAAACATTTGGAATGTAACCTCTTTCCCCTGTTCTTTTTACTGCTTTCGAAGTTCTCCATTTTGCTCTATGCTCAAGCTCCAATTTTGATGTGCCAATCAGGATGTAGTGGAGCTAAGGCAAGGATCTTGGTTTGAACCATTAAAGGATATGGAAGGTAAGCTCGCAGGTTTTGTAAGTAATCCACCATACATACCAAGTGACGATATCTCAGGGCTTCAAGCTGAAGTTGGACGACATGAACCCAGAGTTGCATTGGATGGTGGTATCAATGGCATGGATGATCTTTTACATATTTGCAAAGGGGCTGCTTCTATGTTGAAACCTGGTGGTTTTTTTGCTTTTGAGGTATCTATTTTTCATTCTCTAAAATTTAAGTGTTAGCATTTGTCCTTTGAAAGTTGAAAAGTACTACAATGAATGAACTGTAGCTAGTTATAATTTTATTATGGTGATACTTGTATGGAGATGAGCGGAAGTTGCAGTCAGTATAGTCTGCTAATAACTAGATCTGCCATATATTCTGTGTAATTTAGGCTTCAGGTCCTGCCCATTATGCCCATTGCTTGTTTTGCTAGAACTATATGGTGTTTCTGAATGGTGACTACAAGGTGTTTCATGTGCAAGATATAGTGAGATGCATTATCGTTTTCCACTAGTTAGTAATTGGTAACTTCTAATCTCTCTTCCTCTTCAATCCTATATTGTTGCAGACAAATGGGGAGAAGCAGTGCAAACATCTTGTAGAGTACATGGAAAATGATGCTGGAGGCAGCTTTTGTAATTTGAAAATAGTTACTGATTTTGCTGGTATTCATAGATTTATTACAGGATTCCATAAGTGAGCAGTATGAATTATGATCTCCCACATGGAATCTGAGTCATCCTTTTTTTTTTTTCTCTTACATGTAAACAATAAATATTCGAATTTGGTGCCCTTCAGCCTCGGTTTATATGAAAGAAATAGAGATTAGGCACGGGTTACCTCTAGCAAATTATTGTTTGTGTACTTAGTACTAATTTTGTGAGTTCCAGCATTGCTAACACAAAGTCTGCATCGTTTTCAGACATATTGAAGACTATCAGAAAAGGCAATATTTTGTCAACAATTTCTTTTCGAAAGTGAGAAATTTGCCAAGAAAACCTTTTTGTATAAAACGTACCCAACCTTGCATTTCATTTGAAGGGTGGAGCTAAAGTGAAGTCATGTTGACAATTTTTTTGGAGTGGATAGAAATAACTTTCAGGATTCAAATAGAATCATCAAATGTGCAATTTCCTCTTGTATACACGCATCCACAATTGGCTTTTCTGTGTAATTACCGTACAAGAAACATGCCAAGTTGGAAGGACAAAGGACAAAGGACAAATTTTATTGACGAGATAAATATGTACAAAAAAAGAGGAACAGTTCGTGGTGGATTTTCACCTTGTACTGAATCATTCAGGTAGGACATTGAGATTAACTTACGTCGTACGACTGAACATATGGGGTTAAATGTGCAACAAGAGCAACAAAATTCTGGGAACCTGGGCCCTACCCCTTTTGGTGGTGATACAAAGTGTGTGTTGATCTCTGATCTCAATTTTCAAGAGATCAAACCATTTCCTTGTCATCTTTGTTAAGCACCAACCTTTGTTTGGTGATACAAGCAACCTATCAATCAGTATCTTGACAATCCCAACTACCTTCCTTCCAGAAAAAAAAAATTTGCTTTTTCTTGGGATGGGCAGCAGATCTTCTGGCATAGCCTTCTTGAGCTATTCAGCACGATGTTCTTCGCGATTGCCTCTTCACCCTTTGGGGCAACTTGAACGGACTCCAGCTCTTTCGGCGTTTAGAGGACTCACAAAAGAGGCCAGACGCCAGAGCTTGCTGAAGCCACACCTCAAATTCTTCTTCATCTTCATCCATCATTTCAGCATCCAAATCCCACGGGAACCTACTTGAGTTCGATCTCTGAGTTTTCTCCGAACCAACCATGTTTACATGGAAGCTCGGCCTATGGGTGTTGGGCCTGCATGCCATTCCCTACATGGTATAAGTTGAAGCTGTGAGATACCAAACCTTATTCCTCCTGGCAAAAGGTAAATCTACACGAACCAACACCATAATAATGGATCAAGAGCACATATTCTCTAAGTCTCTATAACATGGTGTTTTCAGCATGATATCTGACATTTGAACACTGATCTACTCAAATTAGACTACTTTCCAGATCAAGTTTTTAAATAAGGATGCTAGAGATGATTCGCCTGATTCATATCATTTTCCATAATCCACATCTAGAAAGTATGTAAGGTAGAACATGCACAAATAGTGTAAGAAGAAGACAAATTTTCATAACTTAGATTTTTTTTTTTTATTCAAACAGTACCTGACAAATAGCCCATTCTGACACATCAAAGATTTTGCTCTCAGCACAAACAAAGGCTCGTGGTATTTCCACCTAAAAGACAAGAAACCAAAGAGCCAACAAATATTATAAGGGATGCTTATATGAACATTCCGACAAAGAGGGCAATTGATCATGATTCAATTTAACAAATCATGTATATCAATGTTATATTACACAGCAACACTACGGCATTTGAATATCATACTTCCTTCTAATTACCTCTCATAGAATTTCCTGCATCCCTTAATTTATATAGTAAATTTTGCAGCCAAACATTCCATCAAGCAATTTACACCTTTCATGGGAAAATTCTTTTTTTTTTTTTTTTTTTACATTGATAAATACAAGTGAGGACATCAGAACTATTTGCATAGGATAACAAAAAATTCATCATGTCTTGATATTTGAGAAGTTTAAAAATTCTCAAGGTATAGAAAACAAATTCTGAAAAATAAAAAGAAATTACTGTAGAAATTACCTTATGATGCCTATTAAAGACTAGAGATCCTTTATACTCAACCCATCCATCTCCATCCTTTGCTTGGTGATATTGACAGCAATCCTAATGCCAAAACAGAAATCAGATGCACATAAGACTGAAGTGCAAAAATTAGAGAGAGAAGGCTTCAACAGTGTGATAATAATTAAAAAGATACAAACGATAGAGAGCAATGTCTGACCTGGCACCATCTAGCCTTGGCCTTACTTCTGTTGGTGCATACCCATATATGTGAATTTCCACACTTAGTGCACTGTATACGTCTCGACTCTTCGGAACAATAATCTGGACCATCCTGCTTATAGTAGAAGTATGTTAATGCAATTTTAAGTAGGGGTTACATATGAGCATCAGTGAATTAATTCAGAGAGAAACGAACCAAGGAAAAACAGATTTCTGCAGTTACAATCATTAGGAAAAAAGATACGTGAATAAAAGGCAGACTGCAATAAGAAAAGATAAGTTTTTCTACTCAAAGTCACAATGAAGTCTTGATACTTTTTTTCATACTCTTCATCAACAACAAGACATCATCCTGCACAATGAAGATGGCTCCCAACTTTCAAAAACAAACTAGGAAGTATAGCCACACACATGCTAAGCAACAATTAAGTTTCTTCCTTCCTTTTTTCTGCCAAGGGCAAAATCGACCTCAAACTTTTCCTTTGGACAATATTAGCATAGTTGATATGAGCGGGAAATTACTCACCCCAGAATATGTAATTAATATATTTTGAATTTGCAATTCCTGGCATAACACAAACATATCATATTTTTTACATCTCTGCTCTCTTTTCTATAGTTATTGATGACCTCCATCAAAATGGCAATCAGGTAACCTAACAATTAAATCAATAAGCACAGAACATAGCTCACCTGATGTGAAGTACCATGGGACTTCTGGCACACACTCTTAGTCTTGGATTCTTCCTTCCGCAACTGCTCATCATAGTCTCGCTTCTTTGTGGAATCAGATAGAACCTAAAAACGTATTCCATTGTGAGTAGCGTATACACAATAACTATAATTCTCATTTCAGAGTCTCAGACATGCATTATGGGATAATCACACTACCAAAAAAACAGTGCTTCGTGTATAATTACCTCAAATGCACATTGAAGTTTCTTAAACGATTCACTGGCTAGTGCACTTCCCATGTTTTTATCTGGATGCACAAGCATGGCCTATACAAAGGATAAACAAGTAATAAATGGGGTAAGAGGGGAGATATTAAACTTCTAAATAGAATGAGTTATAATATATATATACACACACACACACAAAAGGCACATACAGAGTAAGTAACCAATCCTGCACCATTAGATCCCACCCAGTGGTTAGGAATAGAACACTTGAAATTTTCTAATCTTCATTGTAGTGAAAGATCTAAAGGCTCAGTATTAGTAAAGAAATAAACTATCAATCAAGACTGTTAATCACATGGAATCGTGTTTAATTGTCCGATGCAATATGCATAACACACACACATAGTATAACTCATTGCATATCAGATTCTTATAAATTGTATTTAGTCACTAATGCTACTCCTTTTTAGTCAAATCCCAATAAAGCGCCTCTCCCTTAAATAAATCATTTCAAAAGTAGTACTTAGAATGCGAAAAAAAAAAAGAGAACTCCCACTGGTGAATTCAACCCCTCAAGAAAAAAGGAAATGTAATATCCACCTTCTTCCGGTATTCCTTTTTCAAAATTGCAGCATCAATTTTTTTGTGTCGAGGAAATCCCAGTGCTTCATAATGATCAATACTGTCTAATATTTTTTTCATCTCAACAGCTGAATTTATTTCCTCTTTGGCCACTGTAATAGGGAAAGATTCTTTCGGATCATCAATAACAGTTGAAGTAACTGGCTTGCTTGATGATTTACATGAGTGCACCTTTTCAGATTCCTCAGTAGGAATAGAGTATTCACACTCCCCAGAAAAGTCATCTTCAATAACTTCTTCTGATTGCTTCTGCTCTTCAAAGTGTGTGCTTTCACTCACATTATCACACCATTGAAGCATATAATTTAATGCATCATTAGAGAAGAATGCGAGGTTTATTGAGAGAATAACGCCATGCCATCCAACTTGAACTTTGACACAATAAATAGCATATATAGTTGCCATCAAGACCACCAACCGTGCATGATTTAAGGAGAACAAATAACCTGCATTTGATTTTAAACAAGACTTAGGTATTTTAAACATCAATAGAAAAGCCAAATTATATCAGAATGCTGATCCATATATAAGACCTCTAAATGCAGAACTCTTGGAATTTTTGCAATAGATTGTTTAATACCAAGACCACTTTGATGAAATACCCAAGGTAATGCAGGATTAATGGCATGTACCCAAATGAACATGAGGACACTTATAGTCAAACTTAAAGACATGTTTTTCAGTTAAATCTTTTCTGATACGGTGTTTATTTGGTTAAATTACAAGTCTTCTATGTTGATGCATTCAGAAGGCTAAAATTATATCTTCAGTTATTTCGTTATTTCCTAGATATCATGTTGTGAATGTGAAATCATTCCAAAAGATTGCTGCAAAACTACTACAGTCAACTCTAGATAGCCAGAACTGTGTGTGTTCATCACTTTCATTTTAGGTACATATTCATGCACATAAGCCAATGAGCGGTAGATATGCACCCTTGCATGTTTCATACAGTATAAATAAAATGGCAACATCAGTAAAGCAAGAACAATGAGGGAACAGAAGACATTCAAAAGAATAACATCTCTGCATCATGTTACTGAATTTTAAATTCAAGGTCAAGAAAGCAGGCGTACCTCCAACTATAAATAATGTTCCTGTTATCCAAAAGTTAGCATACATCCATAAAATCAGAATAGCGAAGAGCCCTACTATAAAAAGTCCTGGGGTGTAACCCAAGTACTGAACAGCAGCTCCAGCAGCTCCCTGAAATATTGGGCCCAACCGTAAGTGGCAGTTTTTCAAATCTTTGTTCTGTAGCTAGCAACGCATATACTCATTTAAGTTTATATACCAATATGTATTTGTATTGTTGGAGTTACAAATACTCCACTGATGTCACCTCATAGCTATCCATTATTCTAAATTAAGCCACCTTGTATAAGTAATGCTAAGACAAGAAAGCTACGAAGGTTCCACAAAGTCACAGAACAAATCTAATAAACAATTCCTATTTATGCTGTTATCCAAAGTGGGGTGTGGCATTGGCCTCTTAAGTTTGAAAAGCTTCTAGAAACATAGCTGTTAAACCCAACTCTTTCAAGTCTAAAAATCTTCTAGAAATAATCGTAATTCCACTGCTGTCTTTTCACAAATATAACATGACTGGCCTTTCTTCTGTTTATTTTCCCACCAGAAGGCCCTAATTTGGCAACTTAAGTAATTTCTACTAAGTCTTCAATAAGATAACCTAAAACTTGAAATATTTGGTCCCAGGTAGACCACGAAACCTGAATTCTTTAACCTTAACATGCAAGCTTGTGCATATGTGCAAACCCTCAACCCTTTCAATTGGGATTCCTAAAACCTTTATATTATCCTGTCCTGGCCTAGCTTACTTCATGAGCAAACATCCTCCAGTTTCCTAGTCTATCCTATGTCAACACTTTTTCCACTCCTAAAACCCCTCTACGGAAAACCTTATCTATCCTATGTGAACACTGTCCACTCCTCTGAATAACCATTAAGGGTTTTTTAATAATGGTGCTTGGAACGATGTAAATTTGCAGATATGTAATTGCAGTGACAACCATAGGCTATAGAGCACAAACGTAACCATAGTTATACTCACACTTAAAAGAGAACCACTCTAACTATGACTTAACGACGAATAAACTCATAGTTGACATATGCTGACTTCAGTGAAATTATTCCACATACTTCAAATGAAAAAACAACATACTATAAAATTACAAAAATTAAAAAGATTCCACATAATGAAAATTAAAATATTATTCCCATATGATATTACAAACTGATTTTTAAAATTGAGGGGAAAAAATGGCTTTCTTTTGAGACCCAAACACTATTTAAAGGATCCACATAGATCACGCTCCAAAAGTTGGATCAACCATTGCTTTCTCAGCTGCCAACTATGAGCCATATGTTACATCATAGATTGTCCATCTAAAAGACATCACTCCTAAAATACCCTTATAAGAAAATGGTCATTAAATCCTTAAACGGATTAGGACTTTGAAAGGAATCATAATTCTCTCTGATGCTGTCACACATCCACAAATTCCATGTTCTGCGACCCAATTATAACTTTCCATCTATATAATGAAATTCAATGAATTAAGAAAATAAAAAAATAGAAAATTGAAGAGAAAGCATTGGCAAAAGGCAAAAATTAAAATGCTGAAGAGTTTTAAAAAAATGAGAAGGGAACATACCATACTAAGAAGTACATAAATCAAGCAAGAAATGGAAGTCAAACTGAGAAAGCAACTCCACATTATAAGCAGCAAAGCCGCAGAACCCAACCCCAGAAAGGATCGAAAACCTCTTACAACACAGTCCCGCCAATAAATCAACAACAAGAGCAACAGCCTCCCCGTCTTGGTGCACCCACTGCACACCATCGGCCAATGCCGCTCTATGAACATCCCCATTTCATCTCTAAATCCACTGATCGCCGTTCGAGATCGCGAGTAAACATGCTTGTGTGATAGCAGCCATTTCCAACCTTGTTTAAAAAGTCCTATGTCCTCCATAAATACAACTATGGGCGTATGAGATTAGCAGAGAAGCAGTGATTACTGTTCAAAATAAACCCTGCTACCTATAACCATCAATTTTAATCCGAAATTGGAAACAATTCAAACTCTGTGATGCTAAATCATCAAAGAAGTCCATAGAACATAAGAACAAAGAGCAAGTACAAAGCTTTATCTGATAAAATACCAAGCTGAAAAGGAGAAAATAGATGCAGCTCAAATTCACGGATTTAGAGCAGGATCTAGAAGCCCCAACCTCCCGCAAACAAACTAGTAAATTGGATCACGTTCTGCTTTCATTCAACTCTCGTATTGCTTCACATGCAAGCTTCCAAAAAGCAGCAAAAACACGCACAAAAGCTAAAAAGAACAGATACAAAATTCGCAAATATTCCGCTTTTTTGAAATAATGTCTCTCTAGCTTTTCTGACGCGAATGTCTCAGTGTCTATGAAACGAAACCCACAACTAGTCCCAACTCCCAGACCAATAATGGTAGCCTGGCTATGTCAGTCTCCTCCAAAACAAATTAAACGGAGCAGATGAAGATGACCTGCAATCCCGGCTATGGTGGAAACCCTAGAGAGAGAGAGAGAGAGTTGAAGCACCGACAGTGGAGAGGGAGGAAGCTCTAGGGGATTCGGAGGAAGAGGATTTGGGGGAGAGAGAGAGGGAGATAAAAACCCTAACTTTTTACAGGCATTGCCCGTGAAAAAGAGAGTTGAAAAGTTTGAAAAAGGGGTAGAAAGGAAGAAGAGAGAGAGTGAAGAAGGGGGGGGCTTGGGCTTCCACAGGAAGAAGGAGAGGAGAGGAGACTACACTTGTGTCACATTTGTCACTTTGTTACTTTTTTTTTGGCATAATTATGACCCAATAGGACCCACTTGACAACCGTGTTTTTCATTCCCCCTTTATTTTTTTTGCCCTCATTAGTCTTCAATCTTTATGTTTGCTTAGTTGGGTTTTTAGTACTTACAACCACTTCATGTTACTTTGACAATTCTCTATTCAATAAATAATAATGTCACACACCTACCATCTGCTTATTACTTTAATACTTTATTTTTATTGTCAACATTAGAAGAATGTGATGTGAAAGGGAATTTATTAGCGGAATTCTTAGACATAAACAGGTTGATTCTGCTACTATGCAATTTGGGAATTGTTTGCCTGGTTGGCAGATCATGGCTTCCCTTGTTTTTGTTCATGTATGTTTATATTTATAGAACTCTAACCAAATTAAATTATAGGATATTGTCGTTAAATTGCAAATGAATCAAGACCGCACATTCAGACATAATTTATAATCTATTACCGAGTCAAGAAATTCATTATATTTCATCAAATTCGGGATGTGATACGTCATACTTGTACATGATTTGGTTAATACATGTCAAACCATATGAAGAGAAAATTAATTGCTTATAATCTAATTACAGTCAAGATACGTCACGTCATTTTCGGAAATGAATTGATTAATACATGTCAAACTTGGTATTAAGAGAAGATTACTTGCTTATAATCTATTGCCAAGTCAAGATACGTCATGGCGTGAGACGGATATAACATGATCAACAATACTAAAAAATTTGCCATAGTATATAATACAAATATAGACTCTACCAGATTATAGAACACAAGCTTGAGATAATTTCATTCCTCTTGCATGTTGTGTGTTTGTGCTTGGAGTAGGAGAAAGCAAGGAAAAACAAAATCATCAAAAATTTTGAATTACCAAACCTTGATCATTTTACAAAGAGTACCTCCGGCTAGAAGGGTCTAGCTGAAAAAAAAAATTAAAGAGAAAGAAACACAATATACAATTTACATAAAGACAGCAGGCCCCAAAAACCTAAATGGGATAAAAATAAATGAAATCTACAAATTTTGTGAGGTCTTATCATACGGTGCGGAAGGTGAAGCTCGTAGTATTAGCAGCTGAGGTTTCTGATGACATGGTTGAAATGAAGGTGGAAGTAGCAGCAGCTGAGGTTTCTAATGACAAGGTTGAATTGTCCTGGCTGTCTGAACCAGAGGACGCATTATAGGTAGACGCAGTAGTCATTGTGCTACCAGGCTTGGTATTCTGAGGGGGTCTTACTTTGAGATCCATGAAATCAGATATTAACCCTGGCTTTGTTATCTTATTATCGTCTACAGCCTTCTCACCTCTTAGCATCTTGACCACGGATGACATCGACGGTCTGAGCTTCGGAGTGTCTTGGGTGCAGAGGAGGCCAATCTTTAAAAACCTACAAGCTTCCTCGGCATCAAAATCACCGTCCAATGATGTGTCTACCAGCCCAACAAGCTCCCTCCGCTCGTAGAGTTGCCATGTCTGCAACACAAGAATGCACTAGTCATTAACAGAGCCTATGCCTACAGTAAATGATTGGTTATCTGCAGTGTAGAATTCATTATAAAACAAATAATCAAACATATTTTTAGGTGAAGTCGATATGACATAAATGAATCAATGACTAAAACAATGAGTAGCATTTCAATAAAAATTCAGCCTTTTCCCTCATCACCATATCTTGCACACCTGCTCTTTGGTAATACAAGCCAACATGGCTATGAAGGAAGCTGTTATAACACACAACTCACACACACGCAAATTTGTAAAAAGAACATCTGCACAAAATTGTCCAGCAACAAACGAATTGATGGGAAACAAGGTTGCAAACTTCAAAAGCCTTATCAGTTTATGTGCAGCATGTCAACGACCATTTTTTTTTCTTTTAAATACCAACATTTTTTTTTCTTTTAAATACCAACAGGAGTTTAGCAGTACCCAAATTACTGTGATCACTTAAGCCATAATGATTTTGCTCCTTGACTCTATAATTTACTTTAATGAATTAAGAAACGAAAGGTCTTTTAACCAGGAAATATGAAAGCAAAACTGCATCTACCAAAATCACATGACACATGCAATTGCCATCCAATGTTTTTCATTTAAACAAATTAAAAGAAAAAGCTTGTAAGGACAAAATAAATCTGAAATTAATACCCTTTCAAGCAGATACTGTTCGTCAATTGGTAGTCGTGTATTTGTATTACATCTTCCACTGACTATTTCCACAAGGAGCACCCCAAAGCTATAAATATCTGCTTTCCTTGTCAATTGCCCTCGTATTGCGTACTCTGGTGCCAAATAACCTCTAAAACCATAAATATAGATGTAATTACAAGACAGTAAATGCTTGGATTACGATACATCAACAAAGATATAGACAGACATCCAAAGGAAGATTTAAATGGAGAAAGAAGATAGAGCATTATTCATACATTGAACATAATAATTAATACTAAGAGCTCATCCAAGAAGGATATTCTAAGAACTAAATGATAAATTTAAGAGCATATGCATATCCAAGAATGATTTGCATAGTTACGTGATTCACAGTTGTAAACACAAAGTATGTAATTCAATATTGTGATACTGTTTTCAACTATTTCTTCTCAATGTGAATTTTGTCTCCCTGAGGAAAAATATTGTAGCTCTAGTTTTGGAACTAAAAATAGATTTGAATTTCAATTCCCGATTTTAAAAGGAAAGAGATCATCACAACTTACATTGTTCCTGCCACACGGGTGCTAACATGGGTCATGTTGGGGGGAATAAGCTTTGCAAGACCAAAATCTGAAATTTTAGGCATTAGGTCTCTATCTAGGAGAATATTGCTTGCTTTGATATCCCGATGAATAATATGTGGACGTACTTCCTCATGAAGGAAGGCAAGACCACATGCAATCCCGATGCATATTTCACGCCGAGTTCGCCAATTGAACTGGATATTACTGTGACCCCCACCTGAAATGAAACAGTTTAAGAACATAAGTTTCAAGAATAAAAAAATTGATCTCAGAAAAGGACTGAATCAATTCTAATGGAAATAGACCACTGGACCTAAGATAACAGAAATCGCACAACTCATAATGTATAAGGCAAGAATACAGAACTATATACTTAAATTTATTCCCGACAACTATTTGCATGAGAACTTCTCCTTTGTCATACCCAAGTACATTAGGTAACACATTCGCAAATTTCACATGCACATGCATTAACTCACTCACTTGTAAACACCAGCAAGAAATTTCAATTCAAGAACAAAGCTAGGTAATTACCAATAAGAGTTTGTGCAAGACTATTATTCTCAAGGTAGTTGTAGACCAAAATTCTTTGGTTTTCTTCAACACAACAGCCGTAGAGCTTAACTAGATTTTCATGCTCTATTTTTGAGATCACGTCAATCTCTGTCAAAAACTCCTTCACCCCTTGTTTTGATTCAGCTGAAAGAACTTTAATAGCAGCCATTTTTCCATCTTTAAGTTGTCCCTGATGATTCACAATAGCAATTAAAATAGGTGTCATTCACAAGGTCCTGGGAGAAATAATATTTCAATTGAGATCAATGCACCACAAGTATTCAAAACATATATTAAGACAGTAAATCCGAATATACCTTATAGACAGAACCAAAACCACCTTCCCCAATCTTATTGGCTGGACTAAAATCTTCAGTTGCGATTTTCATCTCTTTGTAAGTGTATTGTTTAACATCAGGAATGCCAGAGAGTTCTGTTTACAGAGAAAACTTACTAAGAAACTTATGGGAAGGGAATGAGAAAAGTGTCTTATCTTAGGATATGAGCTTGTCAATGAATAATAATCTCATAAGAGTAATGCTACAGACACCACAATAAATTACAAAATTATGGATGCCAACTGATGTGGTAACATTTCATTTGTTCATAATTGGTTTCTCCCTTGATCTCATTTATTTTTCACAACTAAGATCTTCTTGTCATGTCATTTTCCGCATCATTTGGTGAATAAAATTTGGGAAGAATTTTGGTTCCTCTACTACTGATAAAAAATATATAAGTATTTTGTAGCAAAATAATCTATCCAGAAAATTATCAAGTCCCGGTATCATTACTATGATCAGCTTTGCAGCCTACCTTCATCTACATCAGAACCGGGTTTTCTTGATGAGTTCACCCGTCTACGTAAGAAGGAAAAACAACTCATAACTGTATGAACACTTCCGGACCTGCCAAGCATTGTAAGAACACTGTTATCCAGAAGCACAATTGTATGGAAATGCAATATCAAAGGATTTGAGTAAGATGTAAACTTTCAAGAATGTATCCAACGGCTCCAAATCGGGAACTAATTCAAAAACTTCATGAAGAATGAACTAATAAATTCTATGCAACACAAAGAATTGTCCTTGTATCCCAAATAGATTTCATCCCTTCATTCAGATTAAGTATGACTTCGCATAGCAATAAAATATGCAAAAAACTAAATTAAAATGTGACTCACAAATTCATAACTAACGTTTCAAAAAGCCATTTACCCTTGTTATCATTTTTGTTTCAAGCCTTCAACCTCTGACAATTGTCTGTCTAGACAACTTGGAAGTTGATAGGTCCGGAATAGAATAGAATTAATTTTCTTCAACTCCTGTTAATTATTTGTAGTCCAGTACAATACAACACCGAATCAAGCATACATTGACTCCGAAATTCCTTTTTTTCTTTGGAAACAACCAAAACTATGAACAAATATGCAGCTAATCTGGCTGCTTGATGATGATATTTTACAAAGAAGATCCAAATGAAGAACAACACTCATCATGTGGGCTATTCCAATCTGGTTGTGAATCCACCAGTTTACTAAAAAGGTGCCAACTTTAACATAACTAAAGTTTAACCAAAATGCAAAAGCAAAACACACAGGTGAACGGGAGAGTTAAGAAAGGTTTAACAAAGAAAAAACATCATCTATATAAATTAGGGACTTATACAGGCAAACCCAACTTCAAGAAATCAAAAGGTAACAGAAAAAATGAGTCAGACAATAAAAAGACAGAAGATTGAAAAATACCCAGAAGAGAAAATCACCTCAGGTGCTCAGAGAAAGAAAGAAAGGGAGGTTCTCGGCTTGTTGCCGGTGAAGAGAAACTATGGCCTTTGGACTTTGAAGAAGCCAAGAGAAGAGATTAGAAATAGGAAGCAATATTCGGGTTTTGTGAATCAATGTGAAAATGTTATTGGGAAGGTAGCCAGTCTCGGCGAAGTCTATATTGGTTGCCTAAGCCCCCTTTGAATTTTCTTTCCTTCTGAGAGAGTCACTTCAATAACCGAGCCAAAGGCAACCATCAAAATAACTATGCGTAAATTTGGGGTGTGTTTTATTTACGAGTAGAACTTGAAATCAAATAGAAGAAGTGGCGCGTATAGCAGTCACTTGTACACAGTAGAATGGAAATTGTCAAAAAGTCAAGATTCAAGTGTCATTCAAGACCCAGTCGTCACTTGGCGCTGCTTACACGTGTTAATAAATATGGAGTTTTCTTCAAGTTTCTACTCTCTATTGGTTTTTCTATTAATATCTATAAGATTATCTAGTATCCTATTGCCTTTTTTTTTTCCACTCTCATAATTTTATTTTTTTTATTTAGAGTACCGAGAAGATAATTTAAACTTAAATGTTAAGAAGCGGTTCATTGCCCTAGCCAACTGACGTAATGTTCATAATAGTTAAAACGACTTTACTTTACAACTTATTTGCTCATTATCTTCATTTGTCAAAATTATTGCATTTCTCATTCATAGAATTTGACTAGTTAAAACGACTTGAATTTACAACTTATTTGCTCAGTATCTTCATTTGTTTAAATTATAGCATTTCTCATTCATGGAATTTGACTCTTCACATTTTTCATTCATCAACTTACTTTTCATGAGGCAAAATTTATAGCAGATGCTTACTAGTTTGGTTCATCAATTTAACTCCATGCATGTTTCAGCTCTTCCTACCTTTAAATTTGATTTAGCCAATAGATGGTGTCCTAGAAACTTCTCCTTATAATTTACTTTTTTGTTTCTAAAAAAAAAATCTTTTCACAATTTACTCGCATAAAAGAAATGTGTAATGCAAATAAAAACTCACTAACTCAGGCATGGGTTTAGCTAAGTTGGTTATAGCGAATGTGCTCCCCATTTTGCACTTGAATTCAAATCTCCATCCCCATAATATAGATTACATTAAAATAGAATATTGTTTGTATAAATATTGTTTGCAATATTTCTATTAGAATAATAGTAATTAAAGATTATATTTCTTGTATTTTTGGTTTGAAATAATTCGAACAAAATTAATCAAGTTCCATCTTATTTGAATGTGTAGTAAAAATTCACAATACAAGAACATATATGTTTGGCTTGAAAGAAAAACCATGCTCTTAACTTAATTAAAACAACTGGTTTATTATTTGAATTATCAAAGCAAATTAGTATGCATATATGAGCAAAGTTGGTTAAAGCGAATGTACTCTTCACTCAACACCCGAATTAGAATCCTCATTTCCATAATTTTTATTAAATTAAAGTGAAATATTATTTATATAAATAAATAAAGCGACGGATCCACGTTTTAGTGGACCTTACTTGTTGCATTCCGCGTTTACACACTTCCATCTTCGTCTTCTCCTACAAAAGTCATGGCTGCTCGATGATGCTGATGATATTATTGAGTACGTAAGATGAGCTGCTGCGTAAAGAATGTATTGTCCGTACAGCCACCAACTCATTATGGTCCCCACTAAAAGCATAATATAATAAATAAATATGTCCTGGTGGGTTCAAGGGAGACTTCTTTTTCTTCTTTTCTAATTTCATGATTAATGGGTTTTACATGTTGAAGACTTTGGATTCTATTTCTTCAAAAGCTATTACGTTATTTTAGCGACTTTGAATTATGACATGGACCTTGGGGTGCTTGTTTTGCAAGGGGGGAAGAATGATGAACGTCAAAATTAGGGTTTATTTTCTACATAACAGAAGAACCAAGATAATGAAGAATGAATGGAAAACAAACACTTGAAACTTTATAATGGGAAAAATATTTGATTCCTTCCACCACACTTTTCAGAATTATAATGAAAATGCATTTGGAATATCGTTTTCCAAATCATTAAAAGTTTGAATTGCATGCGCGCAAGCAAGGGTGGAGCCAATTAAGGCATAGGAGGGTCATATGACCCTTCTGACCTAATGGTAACAGTGTACAGATTACCTTATTTGACCATTCTGATCCAATGGTAACAGTGTACAGATTACCTTATTTCCACTTTCAACATTTAAGTAAATGTCTTTGTCATTTTACTTTTATTTATTTTTATATTACTCCATTTACTTAAGTTTACAATGTAAATAAGGAAGTACCCCCTATTTGGATTCAAATAAAAATACTAGAAAATCAAATTCCCACCAAATCAAAATATGAAAAATCGGTTTTAGTGTAAAATACGATTTAGGCTAAAAATGATGGCTCATTAAGTCAATATATACTTCATACTAAAATCCCATAAAATCAAGTTTTCTTATTTGATGTGTGAGGAATAAAAGCCGCCAAAAATTATCTTTAGAAAATGATTATTCCGAAAACCCATTTTTCATACTTAGTCAATATTTTTACATAAAACAATTTTTCATGTATGATATGAATACATGAAGGAACTAAGGTCAATCTAAGTAAAAAGCCTAATCCACTATGATGTTAAATCCTATTTGGTTTATGTTAAAACTTATTGAAAATTAGTTTATGGAACTATGAACTAGCGTGGTTTATATGATTTAATGTTTACTTTTATTGCTACGAAGACTATAGAAATTGTAAGTACGTACCAAAAAAAATAATCATTAAATTTTAAGCTAATAACTTTAGCTAGCCCACCCGTTGAAAAATTCCTGATTCCGCCCTTGAAGAAGCATATGGAAGTGGGTGGTAGAGTAATTGGTTTGACCTTCTACCACGTAAGTGTTTTTATTCATGTTCAGTTTAATTAGCAACATCTTCCAATATTGTCTTAAAACCCATTAAATATTTTTGGAACAACAACCATCAAAGTTTTCTTATATAATTGAACTTATTCTAAAATATTTATGTAGAAAAACAATGGATACTTAAGATTTTAGGTTATTAATCTATTATCTCATAGTTTTATTCTCATGGCACAACCCTTGTATGCATTTTTCTTCTCCTCTAAACCATCCTAGTCCAAGTCTGGTGGTGGTATGGCTTTTCCATTTATCTTGGCTAATAATGTTGACCCTCCTTGAGAGAATTCCTGGCTACGCCACTGCGCGCAAGGACGATCTAAGGCTAGACCTAACATGGCCCTAGCCCTAGCCCCCCCTCCCAAAATTTCCCATATAATAAAATATATTTATGTTATGCTATGTATATATTAGCAAAAATATTGTTTTACTCTTCTGGCCTTTCCAATATTCTTGAATTTTGCTCCATTTTCTTGTTTATCATTCTTTGTGTTTTAAAATATATGCCTTATTATATGTTTTCCTTACATGTGCGTGAAAGTGGAAGAAGTTTATTACAAATGTCGAAACTTGGTTTATTTTCAAGAGAAGAACCAAGATAATCAAAAAAGAATTTATAAGAAACTTTAGTATCAATACCATCTACCCCATTCTATAAATTTAGTCACCAAAAGTAGCAAAGATGCATTCATTCTCAATGGATTTGATTTACTAAATTTTGTAGGAGAAATTCCCACAACCCTGTTTGGTTTAATGGGTTTTGAGAAGGGATATTGGCATCTAATATTGCACTGTATTTTATGGAGATACAGCAAGGGGGCCAAGTCCACCAAAATCCGAAAGGATATTAAGAATGATGAGACATCAAGATAAGCCTACCCTACCTACACTATCTGAAGACTGTGGCAGCTATGAAAGGTCTTCAGTCTTCTTTACTTTGGCATTCTTCTTGTCTTTCCTTTTGTTTTGCTAAAATTTAGAGCATCTTCAATGTCAAATTGCCAAGTGAAGGAGCAATGCTAAATCTTTAAAGAGAAAATTATTCAAAATTGAATAGTTAAATTCTACCTGAAGGTACTTTAAAAGTACTGTCAAAATTGTCAAACCATAGAGCATAAAGTCAATTGTTGTTTTAACATTTTTTTAATCTAGGGTAGCACTATGGTTTAATCTCTCTTCTAAAACTTTACCCATCCTATGGACTATTTGCTTTTAAAATTATAATAAAGTCACATATTATATTACATTTTGTGTTTTCGTGTGATTATCATTTTACGATTGTATCCTGTTAGATTCAACTTTTGGAATCAACAATGTTTTTCTTTGTTTTTTATTTGATAAGCACACTATAGCGATATTTTAAACTATTTTAATTGACGCAACGTGATAATAGATTGGCTAAAACTTGTTGGAAATTAAATAATTATAATATTTAAATTTATGATTGAGTGAAAAAATACAAGAGTCAGTTTTGCTCGAACAATTGCATTGTTTCAAATGCAATTGATATTATTTGTTAGCATTCAAAAGCAATTGCTTTGTTGAATGCGGTTATCAAATATAAAAGCATCTTTTGCTATCAAAAGTTGCGTCCATTGGTGGATACTTGATGGGTTCTATATAAACCCATTACCTTCTTCTTCACTAATAAAATGGAGTTTTTCCCCGCTAGCATGCTATTCTAGAGTATCAATCTTCAAGTTTCCTTCCCAAGTATCTTGATTGAGAGTACAAATATATAATTGGTTGGCCATAGTCTTAAATTGAAGTGCTTCAATTTAGGATTATCGATTGTTGAATCCTGGGAGATAGACGCTTATAGAACTGCGAGCACAAGATCAAGGGCGAAATTTGTCTTTAGGACATTGCAATTCTTGCAAGCCTCAATCGCTAAAGTTGTCAATATTTCTACACATTTGTGTTTGTTGATTTACATTAATTTCATGTGAATTTGTTATATATTTGATGGTTTACAATTTTGTTAAGAATTATCATACTTTAATTTCATATATTCTATTGTTACGCCAACAATCTAAAGACAGATTTTCTATGGGAATTTACATTTTGGTGGGGCTGGTCTTGTACCACAATGCGTGTAGTTCCTTTTGTAGAAAGGAATTGAATTTTACATTGAAGTTTAAAATGGGCCTAGTTGATATGCTGGGTGATGTATATTAAGTATACAACAGCATAGGGGAGCCATTGTGTCGCATCTGGAAATAAGAATTCACCCACTGCATGAACATATAATTGCACAAGACAATATGCATAATTTCAAATGGAGATTGCCTGATCTTTTGCAAAGAGTCCGTCGGTCATCAAAAGATGTTAACCGCTCATCTGGAATTTTATGGAGGCATTGGGCTTAGTATTCCAGCCATGACGTTAACTGGTTTTAATGCAAAAACAGTTACTTGGTGAATAGATGCATGCAACAGAATGGCTATGTATGTAGAGTTTATCGAAAAGAAACTTCGATTGGCCTTACTGGAAAGTTTGTGTCTGGATAACCGTTGCATATGCTAACTACTGAAAAAAAGACAATATTTCAGTGATTTCAAATTGATATGCTTATTAGATTTGAAATCTGGAAAAACTGATGTGATGTATATGATGTCTGTATTGTATCTGTTTTGGTTCATGGATACCAAGTGGAGGAAAAACAAGTTGGATTATGAGATGGACATTGTTTGTGCATTGCCTATTATAATAACCTACAACTTGGAAATTGCTCATTAGTTGCGGTTAGGGTTGTAATTTTCTGGAAAATTCATTTTCTAGAAAAAAGAGATGGGCTGTTGAATTATAGAAGTTTACCAATTTGATTATTTCAAAATTAGAAGAGATATGTTCATATATAAACGTGTATGAGCCTTTGGGTTGGTATTGAGATATGCAATTGGCATATTGGATTACCTATAGAAATATTACAGAAATTTATTTTTGCAAATTTTTCTGAAGAAGGGTGTTAGTATGAAAATTGGATTGTCATTTCCTAAACTCTAGCATAGTTTGAAATCTAGTGTGCGAAGAATTGTTACTAGACGTTTTGGCACAACTCATTCAACCCCATACTTCCGAGGCATGACTTGACCGATATGAGAAACTGATTTCAGGTAAATCATAACATAATCATGCATTCATTATAGGATTCCTTGTTGGAGTTATTTTTACTCAAGCACTTTTATGTTAGCCCTATTTTTAATAGGATTAGATTTTATCTTTTGAGATTACTTTCCTAGTTGGACTCTATTTTGATTTAAGTTAAAATATTATGTTTTCATCATCTTGGATTTGGAAAGTATGTTTTAATTATATATATATATATATATATATATACAGTCCCCTTCCATTGAGGGACGCCCTTTAGGGTACCCTTCAATTTTTTTCTCAATGATCCAAACCATCTATTTTTTAAGTCTTTATTCATAGATCATCCTTACAAAAAATTAGACAAATCGGAAACCGTTTCGATATCCAATTGTATCCTACAAAATCAACGAACAACGGTGCATCAAGAAAGTACTCAAATTTCAATAACTCAATTGAGTAGTCAAATGATATCGGATTCAAGTGATTTTTTGTAGAGATGATCTTTGAATGAGTATCTACAAAATAGACGGTTTGGATTAGTGAAATACAATCCGGAGAGGGGCCTACAAGGGGTGTCCCTCAAATAAGCTTATTTGATAGTACAAATATATAATTAGTTCGCCACAGTCTTAAATTGAAGTACTTCAATTTAGGATTATCGATTGTTGAATACTGGGAGATAGACGCTTATAAAACTGCGAGCATAAGGTCAGGGGCAAAATCTGTCTTTAGGACGGTGCAATTCTTGCAAGCCTCATTCGCTAAAGTTGTCAGTATTCCTACACATTTGTTTTTGTTGATTTACATTAATTTCATGTGAATTTGTTATATATTTGATGGTTTACAATTTTGTTAAGAATTATCATAATTTAATTTCATATATCCTATTGTTCTGCCAACAAAACCTTGGCCTAAAATATGTAACTCTGCAATCCACCAAATAGATACGAGGAAATCTCAAGGTTTATTGATAAATTGGAATAACAAAACAAAACCCTAGCACGGGTAAAATCTAGTTAAATACTCCTAGAAACTCTAGGAATAAACAAGGAATTAAAATAAGAAATTAACAAAGTTTCCAAAAACTATAAAAATATTAAAACTGAATTTCGGGCTGCTAAACGATTTTGGATGCCCGAAAAAGCCTATACATCATGGCTTAGCGATAAATTTTACTCATGACACTGTTCTCTTTGAATCGATGGGTTATGGGCTCAATTCTAAGCTCAGAGCCTAAATCCGTAGTTTGCCCGATTTGCCCTTGTGCGCGCGTCTCTCCATTTCCTCTTCAATTGCTTCTGTCATCTTTTCTACATCACTAATGCACAAGGAGAGAGATCGAACTCAAATACAAAAGGGCCGGCACACTGCTTTGACTAACTGACCTAACTCATATTTGTCATTTGTATTTTTTTATTAAAAGATTTAAAGATTGCACGTGATTTTATTGGTAGAATCCTGGGCCACTCATTCAGGCATGTATTTTTATTATTGGGTGGGGAATTCGAACCTTTTTCAAGCATGTTATGCCATCTCCAAATAAGGGCTATATCATCAATTATAGCCCAAAATTCTCAAAACTCATCTTCAATGGTGGGCTACACAAATGGCTGCAAAAACAAAGGACACACAAAGGACAAATTCCTAAAAATCAGGCCACATGTGGCCCCTTGGCTAGTTCGTGCTAAATAATTGGATGGGCCCATCTGCTTTATTTTTTTCCCTGTATCAAAGGGAGCTTCTATAATGAGGGTTTATAATGAGGAGGCTATTTGAGGAGGCCCATCTCACCATCAAAAGGGGTGTGGACCCCTCAATGCACCCCCCCCAATGTACTTTGTTTTTGGTTATTGATGGTGAGATTTCACCTCCTCAAATAACCTCCTCATTCTAGCCTCTCCGCTGTATCAAATAGGTCATTTGTGACCATTGATTTTTATTTTTAATTGTTAAGTTGTTGTTTCTAAATTAATGTTTAAGCTGTTGTTTTTAAATTAATGTTTAAAATGTTTTTAAATGAAAATTTAATTTGTTTTTTATAAATAGTAGTTTAATTAAATAAAATAATAAATTTATATAATATATTAAAAATTATTTAAATATTAGATTTAGCTCTTTACTGTTGCTGAAGACTGCTAAAATGTACCTGACACTATTTTTAATAAAAATCATTTTTCAGAGGCTACATTTAGTCCTCCCCACCTAGATACGGCCTTAAGATAGGGGTGGCATTTTATACCGAAAAGCCGCAAAACCGCAAAAACCAACCGATAATTTACCGCAATGAAACCGCAATCGCGGTAAACCGAACCGCATTTGCGGTATTTAGAACCGAACCGCATTTGCGGTTGCGGTTGCGGTATTTGATTTTCAAAACTTGCGGTTACCGCAAACCGCGAATATATTTTAAATAATATTTTCTATATTATATTGTATGTAAAATATATTTCATACAACATATTTCATACAATATTTTCTACAACTTGTGCAAAAGAGGATGAGATTGATGATGAGGTTGCACAAATTGGTGATGATGTTGATGTCACATTTCAACTAGTGCAAAAGAGGATGAGATTGATGATGAGGTTACATAAATAAGTAATTAGTTTATTTATGCTCATGTTATTTATGCTTCTTCTTATAATAAAAGTACTAAACTTATGTTGTTTTATTTGTAGATAGCATTGGTGCTCAAACAACACAACGGGGTTCTTCAAATCCACTCACCACCACCAACACTTGAGTTTGTAACATTGGTGCATTGCATTTTCCTTTTAGTTTGTAACTTTAATTAACTTTGAATTAGATTTTCTTTTGGGTTGTAACTTTAATTCATTTTGCATTGCATTTTCCTTTTGGTTTGTAACTTTAAAGAATTTGGAATTGGAATGCTTGAGAAGTTAAACTTTAATTGGAATGCTTGGAATTGAACTTTAATTTTCTTTAGGTTGTGAATGCTTGAGAAGTTGAGGAGATTGTGAATTTATATATGCTTGAGAAGTTGGATTTTTATGACACAAAAAGAACTTGCGGTTTTAAACCGCTAATTCACGGTAACCGACCGCTTTTTGCGGTTTACCGCAATGCGGTAAACCGCAAAACGCGGTCGGTTTGCGGTTTCAAAAATCACCATACCGCAAATAGTCGGTCGGTTTGCGGTTTGGGCAAAAATTCGCGGTTACCGAACCGCAACCACCCCTACCTTAAGATCAAGTTTGAATCTTCAGTGGTGCAGCAGAATCCAACCCAATCGCCCCTACATTTTCCATTAACTACTACCAACTACCTTTTCGGCCGGGATGTGGGTTATTCACCCTATTGCTTACTGACTATCTCTTTTGTCTTTCTCTTCTCATACACGCTGAGCAGACGGTGGTGAGGAAAGTGCACAACAAAAGAAGAAAGAACATATGATTATGAATAGCACTAAGGTTGCTGTGGTGGGAAGTGGAAGTAAAGCATCAAAACCCATTTGGCATTCCCTTAATTTGTATTTTGTTTTATTTTATCAAAAGCTTATCTGATCAGTATATTTTTCTTTAAATTTAACACAGTTTCAGGAGCAGTCTGTGCATCAAATCTTGCCAGAAATGGAGTATCTGTGACATTGTTCGAGTCTGCCAGAGGCCCTGGTGGCCGCATGTCTCAAAGAAGGTACTTTTTCTTGTTTGACATTCATTTTCACTTTTAAAGTTTTGATTTGGTTAAGGGGTGAGGACTCAAATGTTCAATTGATTATCAGAAATGGGTTTTCCTTATTATGCTCTGTTTGGTTAATGAGAATATTTGGGCACACTGAATAAGTTCACGGGTTGTTGATTGTAAGAAGTCCAAAAGAAAAAGATTGAGGTGCTACAAGATGCCAATTAACAACTTTGAACTTTAAATTGAATGTATGTGATTGGACTTTGTTCTCCCTATGATTAGGGAAATAGCCATAGAGTTTTACTAAATTCTCAGAAATAAAAAAAGAAAAAAAGAGAGAGTTTTATAGAAGTTGTTTCAAACTGATATGACTGCTTATTTGGAAATGCCATATCAGTTTACGTCCCTTTTACCAACTGATATGACCTGAGAAAAAAGAGTTTTAGAGAAACTGTTTTCAAACTGATACGATTGCTTATTTAGAAAGGCCATATCAGGTGATCATTTACAAACTGATATGACCACTTAGTACATTTACCATTTCCTTAAGGAAAAAGGCCTTCGATTTTGAAGTTATTTGGAATTTCATTTGCAAATATATTGACTGCGGGAACGAGTTGTTCAAAATGAGTTTCTTTTTCTTTTCAATTACTAAAAACTTAGTTATGATATCCATTTCCAATTCATATAGAGAAGTTGCTGAAGATGGGATGGAGCTATTGTTTGACCATGGTGCTCCATTTTTCAATGCCAACAACACCGAGGTTCTGGGTCTTGTTCGTGAATGGGAAGCAAAGGGTCTTGTTGCTTGCTGGAGAGAGAAATTTGGGTGTTTTGATCGTGTTTCCAACAAATTTGTGGACCTAGAACAGGTTTGCAAGTACCTCTTTAATCAACAACATTGTTTTATAATGGTTGTGAAATAGGTTGGCTCATGGTTACAATGATATCTATGTTTCAACTTGACTAAACTCATTAATCTCTTTCCCCCCTTCCTTGCCCTAGATCAGTTGCTATGTTTGATGAATTGGTTTGTTTTTCTAGTATTGTTGTGTTAATTTTTTTTTTTTTTTTTTAAAGTATGGTTGTGTTAAGTTGGTTCCAAACCGCAGTAATATGACTTTTTGGATATGGGTTATTCTCTATGATGTTCTTTTATGTTACTTGGCCTTATAATAATCAAAATTGTTATTGTTGTTGCCATTGTTACTTCTGCTGAGCCTTTCTTAAATGTATGTTCCCAGCTGTATCCTCCATTTTATAGTCCAGACATGTCATTTCAGCCAATCTGAATATCAATTTCATTTAGGAAGGATTAATAAGTAAGAGATATGTGGGTATCCCAGGCATGAACTCTGTATGTAGAGCATTGTGCCACGAGCCTGGTATGTTCTAAATTCTAATTCTACTAATTTTCTGTTGGCATGATTTCCATTCAAGGTTAAATATGTACTTGCAAAATTGCTTTTTTGCACTGTATTTTTCCTTAGGAGTGGAAAGTAAGTTTGGAGTGAGTGTTGGGAGATTGGAATGGCTAGAGGGTGAGAATTTGTGGTCATTGATTGGTTCAGATGGGCAAAATCTTGGCCTTTTTAAGGGAGTAGTTGCAACAGACAAAAACATTGTTTCGCCCAGGTTTACAAGTGTTACAGGGAGACCACCACCTCTTGGTAATGAATGCAGTCCTTCAAGTTCTATTTATTGAAAACATGTGTAGAAAAATTCCTGCAGTGTTTTGTCTGTTTAAAAAGCTATGTTTCTTTTCATGATGAAGAACTGTTTCTTAAGGGCAGCTCTTGGTAAAGATTATCATCTTTGATGGTTTATTTTATGCATGCTTTGTCTTATTGGTGGGTCATATTGCTGATTTTGTCCTCTTGACTAGTAATTTAAGTAGATGCTACAACCATCATCTAGCAGCAAATACATATTTGTACCACTATAACACATAACTTCCTTCCTTCTCAAAAGCAATTGGACTCTCACCATGGAGGAAAGGATACTTGAGTAGGATTACATAGAATAATATTTGGAATGCTTACAGTGTGTGATTGGATCAAATAAAGCCTCCTACTTTCTGATCATTTACTTGGAACTTGACCACTTTATTAATACACACATAAGCATGCCCACTTTTGTTGTTGCTAAAGAATAGCAATAGCATAAAAAGCACCGCAATCCTAATCATTTTGCAATCTGTGCACTGCAGATTTAAATTTAGTTCCAGAATTGGCAGTTAAGTTGAATGATATTCCTGTCCGCCCATGCTTTGCTCTCATGATAGCATTTGCAGAGCCTCTGTCAACAGTAAGATATTTATTATGGCATTCCTTAAAGCTATATAGTCATCTGAAAACTTTCTGGACTCATAAATTCTATTTGATTAATCATCTTTTCTTTTCTCTTGGGATGCTGGGTTTGGGCTTAGCTTATCCCCCACAACCTTTTATGTCACATTTTTAATTTGAACACTTTTTATACTCCATTTGAGGTTTACCTGGGCTGACCCCGGGGCCTTATCTCTGACTCAGATACCCTTTAAAGGCTTCTCAATAAAAAATTCTGAAGTTCTAAGCTGGGCTCATTGTGACAGCAGCAAGCCTGGCCGTTCCACCTCTAGGTACTCATGGAATATAACCATCCACCTAGTTTGTTTTTATTTTTTGTTTTCGTTGTGTTTATCATGTAACTAACTTCCATTGCTTTCTTTCTTTTTTAAGTGAGCGATGGGTTTTGCATTCAACAATGGAGTATGCTCAGACTATAATTGCCCAAACTGGACTTCAGAAACCTTCAAATGCAACATTGACAAAAGTGGCTGAAGAACTCTTCCAAGAATTACAAAGCATGGGACTGAATATCTCACAGCCCCTTTTCAAGAAAGCTCATAGATGGTCAGTACATTCTGTAGCTCAATGTTTTAGTACTAGTTGTCAGATCAGATAGAAAAACATAAATAAAAGGACTTTTTTGGCCAGCATAAAAGCACTGTTTGAGCTCAGGCCAATCAGTTCAATAAGGAAGACTCTTAGATTAGTAGGTCAGAAAAGATAATCCAGGTCAAATATTACCTTCATTTCAGGCTGAAGCCATTAATTTCACTTCTTATGATCTGTGGACAATGTGTGAGCCCAAGCCACAGAATGTATACCTTTGAATGTTTTCCAAGCCTAAAAATAGCTGTGAAATGAAATGTTATAGGTTCAAAAAAGGTTTTTCATCAATTTGTCAATAGAAGCTGTAGTATGTATAGTTATTATTATTTCCTCTTGTATTAGTAAAAAGTCCACTAAAATTTTGAAAAAACTTGGTAGTTGCGGATCTGAAATAATTGTGGGAAGGTGTAATCTCAAAATCATAGTCTATAAAAAAAGAAAAGAGTATTGAATTCATCCTTCATACTCTGCAATGAATTAAAGCTATGCTATACCTTTGGATTTTGTTGACAGGGGAGCTGCTTTTCCAGTTACAAGCATAGCCAGAGAGGAGAAATGCCTTTGGGATAAGAACAAGAGGCTTGCCATCTGTGGTGATTTCTGTGTTAGTCCAGATGTTGAAGGTGCTATAGTTAGTGGCATAGCTGCAGCTTCAAAACTTACAGATGTCCTCAGCTGCTTATGATATTCCTAGTGTTATGACTTATGAGTTTGTTTTCCTCGGGATTTGGTATTTACTACTGAAATGTGTAACATGGCTTGACTCTACTAGGAAAATAATCTCAAATTTATAAGCAAATTCCAGAACATTTCAAGTTCTTGTAGCAATAATGAATCAATGTCTACTTCCATATATTCCAATATGCATGAATTGATTCATATGATACCGTGCGAGCTCATCTGAGCTTTAACCATCCCTTCCTGTTTTTTCTTTATTAATCCAATGTTTGAGCTGAACGTAAGGTAATAGTCAGCTTCGATATTATTGTTGCTAACAAAATACACCTACATGTTATCGATAAATTTTTGTCAACATCGATAAAATGTTGATGTGCATATTAATAATCCGATTTTTAATTGAAAACCGGGCCTCCTGCAGGGAGAATTTCTGCTTAGTGTAATATTAAAGAAACAAAATGGTATATATTTTTTAATGATGTTACAGAAGCAAAAACACAAAACAATGGAAAGAGTTTAAGATGGTGTCCAGGTTCAATCTCTTAACCCATTAATCTCTTCTCCATTTGGCCTTAGTCCACGTGTCAGATTTAAGATTGGGTTGCCACTTGCCAGTCTCCAAGAGAATTGAGAGCAAAAGAAATTTCCCATTTTGATAATGTTTGTAACATCATATCCAGAACCAGCCACAGAACCACAGCCACGTGTCAGCCCAGCAATCACTTTTCCATGGTTAGTGTTATTATTATCAGGGGACTTAGATGCCACAAACCACACGATAGCCAATCATCAAAGTTGCAGAGAAAGCTAAAAGCTCAGAGCCTGAGAAGACACAGAGAGTAAAAATGGCAGCCTCAGTTATGGCTTCAGTGAGTCTAAAACCATCTCCTTTCACTGTTGAGAAGTCAGCAGTGAGAGGCCTTCCCTCTCTTGCCAGGACTTCTTCTTCATTCAAGGTTCAAGCCAGTGGTGGCAAGAAGATCAAAACTGACACACCCTATGGTACATATACATACTCGCCCTTCTGCCTTAAATTAATTTATTTCCATGCATGTGAATTTGATAATACTATTTTGTCGGAAAAAATTCTGAATTCAAATCTCATGGACGAACAGATGTTAAAACTATATGTACATGTTTTTGATATGATAAATAAAATAAAAATGTGCTGCAGGAACCGGTGGTGGCATGAACTTGAGGGATGGGACAGATGCCTCCGGGAGGAAGCCTAAGGTAATTAATTGGTCTTTATTACTCTTAATTTGTTACGATTTCTGTATATAAATAACCAGGTTGTGCTAGTGCAAGTCTTGCATCAGTTTATGTACTTGGCTACTATGGGTTATTTGTAGGGGGAAAATCACAGTCTGAAACGCGTGCTTGAATTCTTCTTTTGAAATTCTATTGAGTTATTTTTGCATGCATTCTGTGATTTGTTCGTAAGGAGGAAGGAACCGAGCAGTGTTCTTGTTGGAGAGGCTTAGTGACCAGAATTCTTTCACATGCTTTTCATCCTTTCCTTGATCTTCTTTTAGTTTCAGAGCAGCACTCTAGACAGATTAATCCTATGACAACTATAACTTACATGCTTCGTTTTTTTTTCTGGCACATCCACTCGATCTGCTTGTAATTTTTTTACCTTTAAACTTTGGTTCAGGGTAAGGGTGTCTACCAGTTTGTAGACAAGTACGGTGCTAATGTTGATGGCTACAGGTACAACTCTCAACCTTCATTCATTCAATTTGTGTTGTGGATTTGGATTTCCTACTTCTCTTGGTACTACTTAGTTTTTAATATGAGTCGTTTATTCCCAATTTAAGGGTTCAAAATGTTCATGATATGGTTTTGAGAACGACTATCCTTTTAGTTTGGTGATCCCCTCTAAACCCTTTAAGTGGATAAAGCTTCAACTTACCACAATCAGTTGTTGAATTAATTTCTGATGATTGATATGCAGTCCCATCTACGACAGAAATGACTGGTCACCAAGTGGTGATGTTTATGCTGGGGGTAAGCAACTTCAACTTTATAAGAATTTTTGTTTTAATTCCGCAATTCAGATCAACGGAGTTTAAACCAGTGGAAAATTCCACGATTCCAGAAAACACAGGTGTATTATCATCTTGCTTAGTTAATGTATTAATACTTATGGAGGTGAAATTAATATCTATGCATGGAAATTGCAGGTACTACTGGCTTGGCCATCTGGGCTGTCACCCTAGTTGGCATTCTTGCAGGGGGTGCTCTTCTTGTCTACAACACAAGTGCTTTGTCACAGTAGAATTATTAATTAATCCTCTGTTGTTGTAATGTATGTGCTGTTAATTACTATAACCTTCTCCAACTAGCTGTCCTGATGAACAAGAAGAACATTAAAGAAATACTCTGTGCAAATCTTAATTGTAATGTTTTGGCATGGATTGTTCAATTTGATGCCTGTAATATTGTGCTGGACTTCTTCTCTTTCATTTATTTATATGGTTTTTTTTTTTTATAGTTGGATTTCTGTAAAATATAAAAGCTGCTTGGTCTGCATGTTATAGAAAAAGAAAGAATGCTTGGAATTGTACTTACTTTGAATCATAATCATTTAGTTGTGGCAAAAGCATGGCCATCTCAAACAGAAGCCTGCCCTTTAGTTATTGCCTAGAGTATGCCGTACATGAAATAAAGGAAAATTAGATTAGAACATGGCTTCCATCTTCTTACGCATCTTCAACGGTGGGCTAAATCCTCAAATTTAGCCCTTTCACATCCCAAATCCATCTCTAGCAAATGAGCTAAATGTGTCATATCTCTAGGCCAAACCCAATCCGCGGACCAAAGGTGGCCTTATTCTTGGGTGGGCTATATCTTTTTATATTATTATCTTTTTTCAAAAGCAAGCAATGGCAAAGACCAATGTCTCTTTGGAGGAAAACTTCCCTGACATGGAGATGCCAGGATAAGCTTTCCACATCAGTATCCCTAACAAATTAAAAAGTGACACCTGTTTTTCTCATCTCTTTGGTTGCTGACATCAGCTAACCGTTATATATATATATATATTCTATAAATACCTACCTCATTTCTACATAATTTCCCACATTTTTTTTTCATCCTTCTATCTAATTTTTCATATATTTTTTTTCATCCTTCTGTCTAATTTTCCATATATTTTTTTTTTCATACTATACTTACTCTTTTCATCATTCTTCATAATTTCCCACAATTTTAAATAGGATCTAAAGTAGGACTTTAATTAAATTATTCAATATATTTAAAGAATATACTAGAAACTAATAAAATATTGAGGGGACTATATTTAGCCCTACATTGCTGGAGACATTAAAATATAGGCCAACACTATTCCTTAAAAAACTATAGATAATGGGCTAAAAGGTAAGCTATATTTAGCCATCCACTTCTAGAGATGGCCTTATACCTCAAGAAAAGGGGAAAAAGAGCACCTAGAGAACCCAACTGCAACATGGGGATATTTGGAGATAGAAACAGGGAGATTGATTGCAATTTATCTCAATCTATCTGTGGTTATATAGAGATAAATGTCTTTTTGTAAAATGAGGGCATTAACATAAATATATATATATAATAAAACAATAGTATAGTATGTATATAATATTTTCCTCACACTACATAAGAAAATCTTATTCATGCCATGAGGGTTCGAACGTGAGACCTCTGATCTGCAAGTCAAGGTCCTTTTCCACTAGGCTAGATCCAATTGGCAAAATTTTTTAAAATGTGATATGACTTATATCCTGATTATATTTAATTTAATTAATTTATTTTGATTAATTAGGCCCCAATTGAATATTAATAGTTGGACCCCGGTTTAAAGGGTACATGTGTGTGGTATTATTATTTCTTTGCTAATTTTTATAAAATAATTATTGCTTAGGTCACCAGAACCTAGTCGCTTAATGTAGAAATATACATGCATATGGAGTTGGTTTGGAAATGTAATGGTATTTTTTTGGCAAAAAATAAATAAAAATCAAATAGTATTTTCCTGTTAACTTATATATCTACATACATATAACCAGTTCTGACTTTAAAAAAGTAAATAAATAAATAAAACTTCTCAATCACTAATCTTACTTTAAAAAAAAACTTCTCAATCATTAACCTTTGTGTGGGTTTGAACACAAAACTCTACTGGTTTTCAGAACCAGTAGATTTTAAGAGTGGGTGGATTTGACAAGATCTCAATATGTTTTAAAATTATGTCATCTTTTTTTTTTTTCCACCCTTTGAAGGATGACAAAACACAGGGACCCTTTTGTTCATCTTTTGTCATCTCTCTCTTTTTCAACTGCGACTAATCAAGAGAAAAGTTGCATAAATTATGGGAGACTTGGGAGTAAGCCATTTCTGAATGCACCCCCCCCAAATCTTCCAAGTTCCATGTATTTATGAAATGACCACCAAATGCACCATATTGTTTCTTGATTATTTCCCATATATAATTTGAGAGACTTGGAAATAGGTTCATCATGCATGTACAAAATAGTTAATTAATAATCAACGGAATCTAACACAGTGGAAAAGGGTCTTGACTTGCAGACCAGAGGTCTCATGTTTGAAATCCCACAACATCATAGTTATATATGTGTAGTTGAGACTATACATTAAAAAAAAAAGTTGATTAATAAAAATTCCCTTGAGTTGAACTTAATTCTGCTTTAAACTTCCAACTTCTGAAAGTTAATTACATTATAATACCCCAAAGCTACGCACAAATCAGTCAACTTTTTGACAATCTTGTTAAGGCAAAAAAATTTCTTCAGGAGAAGAATCCAATGCTGCTGCCCTAAGAAATTTTGTCTGCGAATCCTTGTGCTGAGCTCACAAGGATTTTGCTCTCTCTCTCTCTCTCTCTGTGTTTTGTTTTTGCCCTTTTATAGAGGAAAAAGACAGTAACAAAATCTACAAATATGATCGAATATACTTTTGTTGTTGTGTTATGTTTGGAAATACACTAGCTTAGCCAAATAGGCATTCATCTTTCTTTAAGAAAAAACAAAAGTTCAAAATAAAAACGAAAAATCCAAAGGAAGAGGGAAAATGTCCCAAGTGTCACTTCATATCGTATTTAAAATTTTATAATTTTAAGTTTATTGAAATATAAATAATCGATCTTAAAAGATTGTCACAGAGTAGATGGAACCTGGAATTAATTAACAACGACTAGGTACCATCACCACCTACTAATTAAGACAATCATGTTGATTACAAAGCATATTTATATATACATAATGAAATTGAATATGAACACACTAAAAACAAAACACTGAACAAAATGACCCACCAAATTTCATCAATCTTTTCATATATACAATTGGATTGGAGGAGGGGGAATTCGAACACATAACCTCAAGTGCATATGTAACTACTCTTAATCACTTGAGCTACCAGCCTCTTACGATTTCATTGTTATTGAAAACTAA
>BPUM01000188.1:115000-284740 GCA_020521455.1 Prunus kanzakura
GTGTCATGGCATGATCATGAATAATACATGGAATAACTGCAATATTCCCCCCCCCCCCCCCCCCCCCCCCCTTTTTTTTTTATGAATATATATATATGGAATTGTAATATTATTCTCGAATAAATTCTAACGAGAGTGTCACTGTTACGCAAATGAGCGATTGTTAGCTATCGACGCATGCAAAGCTCCAAAGAGATAGTTGTGTGCTGATAACTGTTAGTAAGCAAACTTCTATTGGGTAACTGTTAGCTCAGCTGAGAGGATAATTAACATAAAAGTTTGAAAGAAGAAGATTTGAAAATTCAAAGGAGATATGATTAGAGGATGATGGCGACAAGCCATAGGGCCTTTGAATGGTTTGGGTGAGGATTGAATGTGAAAGATTAATTCTTTCCAACCCGATTGTATACACGCGTATGGCTGCAATGGGATGGGAACTAGACTTTGGGGGCTTGCTTTGTTATCACGATCACTATCACAGCTTTTGGTTGAGAAAATACCAAGAATGTCCATTTCTTAAAAAAGCAGTGAATGAGAAATTTTTATATTTTTTGGACAAACTTAGTAAAGATAGGGCCATGGGGGAATGAATTTGCGTATGGATATTTAGGGGCTTCCGGAATGCAGCTTATTGTGTACCTTGCTCTCCCCACCTCAAAGGTATATATATAAATATTGGTTGAACAAAAATAACTAAAAACATTTGTCACACGTATGTACATAGGTGATTGACAACCGTAAATAAGTGTGAACTACTTAAATGGGACCTTACATCCGTCAAACATGGATGATTCACACTAGCTAAAGTTCGGTAGATTAACAATATTCATTAGTGGTTCGTGACCGGTGGAAGTCAGCTCTACAAAACCTAGCTCATTAGTAATTAGTAATTTGGGATTGTTCTAAGTAAGATTAATTAAAAGCTCATCAAACAAGTTGCATATTATTTTACTTATTGGGAGAGCATTGTCAAGGCAAGGCATCAACAAGTTGCCCATTTTATTTTCTGATGAAAATGTGAGCAATTAAAGTTTGTGTGCAATAATTGTGAGAACGTGCTAATATATATATCAGCATCACTTTTCAATATATCACATGATATAACTGGTCCACTATATTGATAGAGGCCAATGACTCTCTTAATTATGTCATATTATGCAAATTTTTTAACCATTTTTGTTTCTACTGATTAAACCGACGTCGGATTTGTTAATTTTTTTTGTTTTCGATTACGAAAATGAAGCAAGGCAGTTAGCAAGAACACCATTTTAATGCCTAATAATGGTATGTAAATTATAGCCAGTCCGGTTGCTATCACCTCATCCACAGGCACAGCACAGCCACAGAAGGAAGGCTATATTTGATATTTTCAACCAAAAACCATTTGAAACAAAACAAAACAAAGAAAGAAAGAAAAAGAGCAGAAAACCAAATAATAAAGTTTTTCAAAGATATATAATTAGAAGGTTAACAATAATAATTAATACATATATGGATATTGGATTAATGCAAATATAGCTGGGAAGGCTTTTAAAAATGGCAATTGAAATTAAGCATCACTGTGTTATGTTGTATATAACTTCATGCAGAGAAGAAATGATGAAGAGAAATAAATATCCAGGTGAAACTGAAAAACTACTCACCAGGAATGTCCCAAGGCTCGCACTTGTTCAGGTCAACTTCAATCATAAGGGTTGAGTCAGTCTGAGTCACCTTTTTCAGCAAATAGTCGCACACAAGCTCCTCATCTCTTGGATGGAACCTGAACCCAGGTGGCAACTTTGCCTCCACCATGCTTATGTTGCTCATTTTTTCTGTCTCTGTGTGTGTGTGAGAGAGAGAGAGAGAGAGAGAGAGAGAGAGAGAGAGAAGACAACTGGGATTAAGGGGCAGGGAAAGGTTTTGTTGTGAGAGATCCCAATGCTCTAACAAAGATGGCAAGTGGGAGGGGGTATATATAATAAAAAATTAATAAGAGGGGAAAACAAAGGGGGGGTTAAGTCAACTAGATATTCCGTATAAAAATTGAAATTATGAGGGTTTGAATAGCATAATTTTCTATATTTGGGTTCTCTCTCCTGATATTTAGAGCTTATTTGAGGCTGATTGTGAGATGGTTTTTGACAATCAGGAGCGTTTGTACAAAAATGTAAGTGTTTTTGGTTGTATAAACGTTTTTTTCTTTCTCTAGAGCACTTTTAATTCTGAAATATTTTTTCATGAAGTATTTAAAATAAGGGATAATTGTCGAAATGTCACCTGAATTTATACATCAGTTTCAATTTGTCACTTTAAAGAAAAATTTAAGAGAAATGTCACCTTAATTTTTCAAAATCCATGATTTGTCATCTGACTTTAACACCATTCAATTTTCCATCCATTTTTAAGGGTATTTTAGTCTTTTCATTTTCAAGAAAAAAAATTAGAGAAAACAGAGACCTCTCTCACCCTTTCTCCCCCACCTCAACCCCACTCGCCCCCAAAACACATCGTACATGACCCCCACCCCCTCCCCCCCCTCTTCTCTTTCTCTCTGACCGTGTATAAAAAAGATTTATAATGAATTTTCCGTTTCTAAAATACCTTTGAAAATAAATAAAAAAAAATACTAAAATACTCTTAAAATGGATGGAAAATTAAATAGTGTTAAATTCATATGACAAATAATGGATTTTGAAAAATGAAGGTGACATTTCTCTTATATTTTTCTTTAAAGTGACAAATTAAAACTGAAATATAAGTTCAGGTAACATGTTTACAAAAATCCTTTAAAAATTTCAAGGTGGCTTCTAGTAAAAAAGCTTATGAACATAAGGGTTTCCTATAAAACAATCACAAACGAGCCTTAAGTTTAGATGACGAGAGAGTTTTAGGAGGAATAGAGGGAATTAACTTGCCCACGTGTCGTGATGATACGGACAAACCAATCACTGCCAAGTAGTTTTTGGTCCTCTCTTCTTTCCATCTTCTTGGAATTATTATTTTATGATTTTGCATCAAAACTCTGGATAGAGAAAGAGAGATAGAACTTGGTACGTGGCACCGCACCTGAACCAGCCAATCCGAAAATAGGCGGGCCCACTTTGATGACATTCTTCGCTTCTTTTTTTTCTAAACCCAAACCCCAAACTATTCAAGTAATAATTAATTGATGCATTTTAGAAATTAGTTGTAGATAAGCTGGATTACATTAATCTAGATAAAGGCTTTTCAATTGACCTTAGATGAAAGCATAAGAATCAGTTTATAGAACAATTATTATTTTAGGTACACCCTTCATCGAGGGATTCCTCAAATACGCCATTTTGGGTACGCTACGAATTTTTTTTCAACAATCCAAATCGTCTATTTTAAGTCTTCATTCATAGATCATCCTTGCAAAAAATCAGGAAAATTGAAAAATCATTATGGCATCTAATTGCTAGCAACAAAATAAATGAACACGATACTTCAAGAAAATACTAAAATAAGAATAATCTAATTGAGTGGTCAAATGGGTTAGAATTCAAGTAATTTTTTGCAGATATGATCTTTGAGGGAATATCTAAAACTTAGACAATTCGGATCATTGAAAAACAATGTGTAATGGGCCCTATAAGAGTGTCTCTCAAATAAGCTTATTTGAGGGATCCATCAATAGAAGCTCACTGTATATATGTAAAGATAGAGACAGAAATGAGGACATGAAAAATGATAAAGAAATTTAAATATGTATTAACTTTCAAGAACTAAGGCATCATATCCGAGATTCGATTATTCTTTGTTTCTTTATCTATTTATTTATTAAGCTGTTATTCGGACTCTAAAATAATCATCTCACCGTTCTCTTTAATTTGATGAAGAAAAAAAATAAAGAAGAGAAGAGTGTGTGTATTATGACTATTTTGGAGTGTGAATAATAATTCCAGCCGTCTTTTAAGTTTAGGGAAATATTATTTAGTCACAATGACAACTAATAATAATTTGATTGGCACAAAAAAGAAAATATCACTCCTTTTGAATTGTTAGTGCAACTTTGTGAAGCTTGGAAAACATCACTAAAGCATCAAATTTGGAGAGTGGAAATGACGAGCATAAGTTGAAGTGTGAAAGAACCAATGGAAGGAGCTACTAATAAAGGTAGCTCAACTGTTTGAGGGCAACAAAACAATCTACCACTGAAGCGAAAATGACAAAAGCCACGAAAGAGACGGACGTTATAAAATTGCATCAAACTGATGTTTTAATCAGGTGGGCTCCTTGGGCTTTATTTCCAGTGCAGAATTTGGGTAGGGAAATCGACTTGGGATTTTCTCATCATATTTTTAAGTGCTGAAATGATCCATTTGATGTTTCTTCTTAATATAAACTCTAAGCCTAAAACAAGGCTGTTTGGACAACAAACACAGTAACAACACAATAGAAACAGTGTGGGTCAATAACGTGTATATTTATTTGTGTCGATTTCTCTCCGGGCATGGGTAGACCTTTCGTGACATGTAACATTCTCTCGTACAATTATGGTGCTTGTACCACACAAGTACCAAACACAAGACACCCTCATGACAATCATTCATTCACAAGTCATGTTTCATTGTTCGAATCCACAACAACTTCTGTTGTATGAGAACATCTTAGGGTTAGGGTTTAGGTTTAAAACCGTGCTGTTCGGACAGAAAACACAGTACCAACACAAAAAATATAAGCAAATGGTTTTATTTCATTACAATCATACAAGTTTGGGTCATCAGGTGTATACTTATTTGTGTATATCTCCCTCAGCACGTGACATGAGTGCACACCTAATGACATGACATGTAAGTTTCTCTCGTACAGTATAGTGCTCATACCACAATTTCTATCGTACCAATATAGTGCTCGTACCACACAAATGCCAAACGCAAGACACCCCCTTGGCAATCATTCATTCATTCACAAGTCATGTCCAAGTCCACAACGACTTTTGTAACGATGAACACCTTCATGGGCCAGAATGAAACATCAGACATCATCTTCATTCCAAAGAGTTTTTTTTTTTTTTTTTTCCGGTCAAGCATTCCAAAGAGTTGTGTTCAACATGAGAGATAATTTGACCAAGTACCATTAGATGGCTACTTTTCTTGTCGTTTTACTTGCAACAAAAAGGAAGCATTATCTGAAAAACCCCATTAGAGTGTTGTGGGTTGTGACCATCCAGTCTAAGGAACATGAAGTTGATGTCCTACTCTTAAAAGGACAAAGACCAGTCAAAGCATTCACACGTGTCCCATCTCAATGGCATCCAAGTGTTGCTAAAACGACAATACCTTAAAATAGACAACCCAGGCTTACTTATTCCATTAGAACTAAACCATTGAATTGTGAAACTTTGTGCTCTAATGCAATGAGAGGCTCTCCACTTTCCACACACCTTGCTTCAAATCTCTATTTATCCTTCTCCTTGGCAACGCTGCCGACGGAGCTTTCTTCAACAGATAATTACCATGTTAACATCATTAAAAAAAAAAGACAAAATTATCTCATAGGTATCAACAGGGATATTCACTCTTAAGTTTCTTAGTACCGCGGATCTTTTTAAGAGTAGTGATCATTCAGGAATTGGGTCAAAATAGTTAGTATGTGACAAAATGAATGCAGCCAAATAATCTGTCTTTCTCATTCCAGCATGCCTTCCAGTGACTTGTTGACTAGACTGTATTGAGTGGGCGCGGGCGCATGCGGATATGTTGCTACAGAATATACACAGTTGAAAAGTCTTCTCAAATCCCTTGAAATTCGCAATCAACGAATTGGTACCACAAGTTTCTGCATGCAAAAAATGGGAATGATTGATCATCAGATATACGAAACCTCACAAAATGCCCGCCAATGCATATATCACTTAAGATGGCATGCTGCCATAAAGATCTTGCGTATATGGTGAAAAACTAGGAGATGAAATAATTGTATCCTGTTGCATTATCCGATCATCAAAGCAAGACAATGAAATAATACAAAGGTGCAAAAGAAGTCTCGGGCTACAAGAAAGAAAATATAACTGCAAGCAAAATTGGCTAGTATTTACATGCCATTATAAAAAGTAAGAACCCTTTATCGCTATCAACCAATATTTCTTTTTCTTCCAGATAAAAAAAAGAAAAAAAATATCTTTCAAAAGATTACATAAATTTTTTGTCTTGTGGCATTAACTGGCTTGAAGTTCATTGTTCCAATTTCCGAATTTTCAAGCTTTCATCATTTGGTTCAGATTTATATTACTAAATTCAGCAGGACGCATACTTATGCCCATTGGAGCTACATCCAGATTCAGATGTTAGGGAGACCTTCATCCAGAGAGACAACCTGAGGACTTCATCATTTGATGGCACCGTACAAAATTTTTCATTCAGAAAGTTAAGTACTTGTTAATATGGAGAACTACATTCACTAGCAAGCTATCAGTTTTGACAACTTTTAACATGGAGACAGAAAATGAAGTGACATTTTAACAAGAAAGACCATTCCTTCAATATGCAATATAGCTTTATTCACACACTCGCATACACACATGCATGCATGATACAGCAAGGGTAAGGGAGAAGGTGGGATAGAAGAAGACTTGATGACTTACCATATGGCATGCCACAGTCACATTTGTGTCAACTTCTTAGCAATAATGGCCACATTCCTTGGGGACAATGCAGGATTGAAAATAGGTAACATGACTGCTTCAATTGAACTGCCTTGCTCTTGGAGGAACAACAATCTATCAAGCAAAAGAAAAGTTTCCAAAAGAGGCCCAAAAGCAGCTCGAAGAGACCAATAAGGTCCAATAAGTTCCTGTTGCCAAAAAAAAAAATGATAATAAAAATAATTGGTCAGCAAGGTTAACACATATCGTAAACTTATATATTTCTTTCATCAAAAAACAATAGCAGACATATTATGAAAAGAACTTGACACTTGATATACAGAACTAATCAAGTGAAAGAAAAAGTGAGCAGGGAGGGAAGAGGCGAAGGATGAAAAAATAAAAAAAATAAAAAGAATTCCAACAACAATTTTTATTTATTTAGTTACTGATTTTTTGTGAGAACCACAATCATTAAACCATTTCTTTTGTAGATCCTAGCATTCAAGTAAGAGCATAAACCATATGACTTCCGCATAATCTAAGCCCTATGCCAAAGGCTATGTTGTTTGCACACCAATAAAGAATGCTTTTCAATTCTAATCAAATATACAGTAAAATCCTGTCATATACCACAAAATAAAGACAACTTTTTCCGACAAGATAAAAGTAAAAAGCATACATATAACTTTCATCAACTAAGAAGGTACCAGAAAATGGAGACTCAAAAACACAATGGAGCAAGCAGTATTTTGGGATGTGAATATACAAACAAATTTCATCAATGGATCGTATGAATAACTAACCATTGTTAGCAAGTACATGAGCTTCCAACATGAAGTACAGCATTTTTTCTTTTTTAAGTAAAGCAAAAGTATCAGTGCAATTCTAGATAAAAGGCATGAAGTAACATACAGCAAAAGATTCAACTTGCTTCCATATTCCATGGATATCAGTTTCCTTCAGAGGCTCAAGACCAAGGCGACACAACCCCGATAAGCAATATTTCTGAAAAAGTGGATAGTTGCCGATGAATTCACTCCTCTCACATTTGGTGGCCTTATTGGAGGAGTTTTCATTAGTTATGGATGTTGTCTCTAACACCATGTCAAAACTGTCATCTGTCACATATGTTTATATAGTTATATGTTGCAACCTAATTAGTTCAGAAGTTCAAAATGTTGATGCGGCAGCAACATGATAACAGTTGCCATTAAAAAAATATAGAGATTTCCTTTCAAATTAGAATAATGTTTTGTTACCTGTTTCCAGCTCTGTTGATTTTTTGTGAGAGCAACTTCCTGTCATATGAGAGTTTATTTCCGACAAGGAACATTTGTTTTCTTTATGGTGCAGCAAGGAGTTTGGGACAACCCTCTGTTGTCGGCGACGTAATGCCTTCCCTTGACGCCCAATTGATGGACTTGTATTCATGACTTCGGGATAGTATACACTGAGAACCTGCAGAAGACAGAGGATGCTATTTACATGGTAAAGAGAGAGAGAGAGAGAGAGAGAGAGAGAGAGAGAGAGAGAGAGAGAGAGAGAGAGAGAGAGAGGTTATAAGATGAAGGCAACATAGAAATTAATTGAAATAGTTTACAAATGATAACTGTAAAGGTGATTACCGCATACCATCTGAAATGCAGCGCGGAAAGCATGCAACTCAAAATTATGGATACCAGCATCATTTTCGAGGCATTTCCACCTCTCCGCACTCTAACAAAGGCAAAGCAAAAGCACAAGCTTATCTCAGAATAGAAAAGCCTTTGAGGAATAAACTAACTTAACACCTCCCCAAAGCACACAAAAGGATCCACCAGAAATTCCTTCTAGTTAACCTCCAACCCATGTTGTTGTCATTAGTCCCTTGGACTTTAGATCTATACAAATTAATAAAGAAAGAAATGACTTGCATATCCTCCCCAGTAAATTTTCCAGATTTTTCTAAGAACTCTATAAAAATTTGATCACCGTTTGCAATTTTTTATTATAAACAAAACCTTTGAAATAGTTTTACTCTATTCACTTTTCTCTTTCAGTTGAACAAAAGCCTTCCCTGAACCTCCACACCTAAAACTGTATGGCAAAGGCACAAGAGCCTTTTCTTATTGGTAATTGAAGTAACTAGAAATGAAACCTCACTACTCCTTTGAATGTCCATGTTCTGTTCTATAAACAAGAAAAATACAAGAGAGCCCGCACCCCTCCTTGGGGTGAGAGAGTAACAATGAGAGAGGAGGAAGAAAGTAGATGAGAATCAAGATTCACCTGACATGCTAGGTCCCTCGAACTTTTTCCAAGTGAAATGCCAGCAGATATAACACCACAACTCATTGGAAAACCACATTGAGAACCAACATGGTTGAAACCCTCTTCAGATAATAGGTTGTAACAGCAGCCGACGCTAACAACTGCTTTAACTTCTTTGCACTCCATAAAGGCCCTGATGCATAAAGGTATAAATAACTACATATCATTTCACATAAAAACTAAATTGACAGATAATAATATATGATATTGTAGAATATTATTACCAAAGACCAAACACATGCATTCTTGTGTTGGCTGCTCTAGGCTACAGATATGACTCATCCGAAGACCTTAGGTCAGAGAAAACAGCAATAACAATTTATGGATTAAGTAGAACAAGAGCAAGTAAATGCAAAGCCAAACTAGTATAATATGAATTTGGACGAGGGTTAAGTGGTGCTCAGAAATTAATCTTGAATCAGTTATTCAAAAACATGAGTGATCATAAGAAAAAGGATAGGTCTAAAGAATAAAACGGGTCATTCAAGGATAGGGATGGCACCATTTAAAATATAGGTTTTTATAAATAAGCCCATTTTAGCATGACATGTTATACAAAAACCCATATAGAGCCTATTTGGAGAAAAAACCCAAAACTAGCCACTCCCACTTGTCATTTTATAATTGGTTCTTAATGTTAAAATTTTGTAAGAACCAATTAGAAAATTACAAGTGGCTAGTTTTGGGTTTTTCTCTCCAAATAGGCTCCATAAGGGTTTTTATATAATATGTCATGTTGGAATGGGACTATTTGTTGAAAGCCCTTTAAATATGCAGCAACCATCAAAGAATCTACTAAGGTGAGAGTTATTTCACTAACATAGCAAAGAAGATTAAAGGCCCAGAGGTAACTAAAATAAAATTGATTGAAACTTATAAAATTTCAATACCATGGATAACTTGGATATGAAACCATTGTATGCAACCATTTTGTTTCCCCCTTTATACAGATAAACAAACTTATCATGATTTAACAATCAGCTATTCGTTTTTCTGTTTAACTCAAATTCCCATGTGGTGTGAAATAAACTTGGACATCACCTCATATATAATATATATCACCAATATTACACGACTTGCCACTTGTCTTATTGCAGGATGACATAATATACATACCCAATCTATATATAGGCTGGTATTCAATAGATCATAACACTCTGTCAGGGTTTACAGTCGTTCTATCCTCAAGTATACTCATTTTAAAAGAGAGAAATATAAGCCCTAAAGCACACTGAGGAACTCACTTGAGCATTGTTACTGAAAGATCTCCGCAAGCATGAAGCCCAGCGAGAACCAATGAACTTCCATTGTCTGCATTGCAGGAAGATTGCAGTAAAGAGACATTATCTTTATGCAGTGGTGTGTCAGCCAAAGCTTTCAACATGTCACTAGACATCACATTGCATGTGACTGTCTTAGGCACAGTCAAACTCCTGTTTCCTGATCTAGCCCCAAAAAAAAAGTGTATCAAATATATTACTCAATCAAGTCACCAATGAAGTTAAATTAAAAGCACTAATTATATCATAGGATATGCGACAATAATGCCAAAAGGCAACATGAAGTAATTAATAAGTCTAACTTAAGGCAGCCTACATCCCTGAACAAATCACACACACCAAAAACTGTTAACCAATTCATGGAGACAAGAAAAACAATGAGAAACAGGAACTTCCAAAATTTAATACACCATATTCATTCCTCTCCGAGGTTTGTGATTCAGGTTGGCCAACAAAAAGATGCTGAGTATATGGCATGTGTTTTCTCTCTGTCCCATATACAAATCAACAGAAAAAATAAAAAAGTAGATCAAATGTAGAACCTAAGGAACAGTTTATTCCAAGGAATAAACTCCCGAGTGAAACCATCAAATTACTGTTCAACCCAGCATTCACCAATGTCATTTGAGCAACCGGAAACAACAGATCTCATATGAAAAAGAAAAAAACGACAACAAACAAACTAGAACAAGAAGGAAACAAAACAAGAAGGAAAAGAAGTTTACATACACAGATTTACGCATCTGAGCAGCATAATATTTCTTGATTTGTTCTGCACGTGCATCAGTAACCCTTCCATGATGAGAACATGCATCAATTGCAACTACCGCATGTTGGTAGTGAAAGGAAAGTACTTGTGCAAGATACCCCTGAAAAAGTAATTTATTGAAAAATGGAAAATAATATAAAAGTTCTTAGTTGTGACTAATTCCTATCATCATACTTATAAGAAGAAAAAGGAAAGAAAAGAAAAAACATTTCCTACCATTATTTTCTCATTAATGAAATTTTCTAATCTATCTTTACAAGAAAAAAATTCTTTCTTTCTATCAAATGAAGTAGACAGTGATGAAATCTTAGGTTCCAGCTTAGCAATTTGGGTATAAGCGAAAGAGAATGAACATGAACCAAACAAAAGAAGTGAAAACAGAGCAGATATTGTGGAAAAATTGATCACCAATCAAAAGAAAGCAGGACTACCTGACCCGAGCCAACATCAATAATTGCATTGGCTCCGACACTGTTAGCGATTGAATCAACAACAGCAGAAAGGACTTCTACCTGCACATACAATATCATTTTTTCAATAGAATATCACTACACTCTGGACGTTCATTGTTCAAAAAGGAAAAAAGGAAGCTTCGAATCAGAAACTCCTATCTAGAAATCAAAGACCAATTTTTTTCTGATAATAATGTTTCACAACACAAACACAGTGAAGTAACGGATTCATCTCTATTCAATGTTTTGAACAAGTGAACACCTTACTTCATGTTTTTTCTTCCAATTCATGCCCATAGAGAGAACGCTATTGAGTGAAGTCATGTTCATGCCAGGTAATACCTGCCACGAGGGAAGCAAAAGTACCATAAGGAAGTGATATGTTGCAGTTATATGAATTTCACTCTTCTGATTTTCCTTTTGCTCTCCCGATTCAATCTTATTAATATTATGGCAATAACTTAAAAAACTGTAGCTATACCGCAACAATTTTCATCTTATTCTTATTCCATGATTCTGCATCTAAATTTTCACATAACTATAATGAGTTGTGGAGCTTTACATGTTTCCCTATTATAACATTAGAATATCGAAATTCAAATACGAAATCAAATGCAAGAGAAATTGAGAAACGAATCCACACCGTCTGCAAGTCTTGTTGTTGTCGAGGAAGCACGAGAGAGCTCAAAGTAACAATGAATTTCTTAAGAGAAGCAGGCCAATGATCCTAACCAGTGACCACCCAAAAAAAATTCAAATTCATATCAAGCTACAAACAATGGCAACCAATTCAATCATTACCATCCACACATACACAAACAAAAAAAAACAAAAAAAGTAAGCAAACGAGTACCTGGACCACTCCAGCAGGAATTTGGAGAAGATTTTCCACTGCTTCTTTCCGTAAGCAATCCATCCATTCCTTATCAATAGCTTCCCACATTCGATCCTGAAAAGCATTTTACTTTAATTTTGATTATTTTTCTGTCTAATTTTTCTCGGCAGCCAAACACATGATCGAGGACTGAGGAGGAATTTAGAAATTTAGAAGAAAGAACGAACCTTGAAGAAATTGACGACGTGAGCGTCCGTTAAGAAAGAGTAAGGTCTTAAGAAGTCGACGATGGCGTTGATCCATTCCAGGGTCTCGCTCGCAGTTTCGCACGAGTACTTGCAGCAGCCATTGCTAGACATTCTCTCAGCTTTCTAACCAGACTCTGCCTGTATGAGCACGAGAATAACTAATTAAATCCTTGACCGAAGATATCCTATTATTTTCTCTTTAAAAAAAAAATAAACTGAAAAGGTGTCTGTAAATGTTTTTTTTAATGACAAAGGGGGGCAAAAACCCCAGAAATTTTTTTCAAATATTTTTTCTATATCTTCCCCCCACCCCTACCCCTACCCCTACCACCAAAAAAAGAGATATTTAGTCATATACCCATTCTTAGCTCTAAAACTATAAATAAACCCCACACCATTTAATTTATATAAACAAACCCAAAAAATGATAGCTGCCCCTATTGAATTTAATTTTGATTATTAAATTACTTTGATGCTCTATTGAATGTTCTGGGTTTTTTTTATATGAGGTTTTGAGATTGAGTTTGTTTTAAGAAATTAATGGCAGTTTTGTAATTTAAGAGAAGTTAATAACCTTTTTGTTATGTCGTAAATGGATTTTTGGTGTGTTTCTAAAGTCCATTTCATATAGGGTTTTTTTAAAAATAAATTTAAGCTCATATATTGGGTATAATAGTGAATCTCCTATAAAAAAATTCTATCAAAATAATATCCAGGATAACATAAAATTTTATTTCTATGTTTTTATTTAAATTGTAATATAAATTCATGAAGATGATAGTCAAGTCATGTTCGGATTATGTCATTTCATATTTGTGCTTGAGTATTGTCATTTCATACTCATCAAGCTGACTATTACGGATCATCACCTAAATCTATTAGCTTGTCTCAAACACATTCTCTACTCATTTCACGCTAAGTATAAATATCAAAACAATTCTATTTAGAAATAGTTACAAAAATATGTTCCAACTCTTAATCATATTCTAGCATTGAATCAAGCAGATGGGTTCGGTGCAATTGGTCATCCATCTGGTCAATCCAATCCAATTGACGATTCAAATTGTAATGACCAGCTTAGTTTGGTTTTGACCAAGCAAAAAAATCAAGAGGTTTAAAACCAAATTGAAGTGTAATGGTTTGGTTCGGTGCAATTTTGAATAAATCAAACTGGCTTGTATACTTGTATATTCATTTTTATTTTATGTTATTAATTAAATAAAAACTATGATGTTGAATTTGAAGTTTGATGAAACTGTTAAATTATTGATATTTGAATTGTAACTATATTAGTTATTGGATTTTGAAATTTTATGACTCGTTGAATTTTAGAATGATTTGACATGCTAGAAAATGCAAAATATGTGGCAAGATATGAATATTTTTTTTGTTGTAATCGGGCTAACATGGTCTTGCCCATTAGAAAAGGACCTTGACTAGGTTTGAACCCCACGTTGTGTGTGAGAGAAACCCCCCACCCCCTCTCCCCTCCCGAGGGATGGACCATAAGTATGACTAACCTAGGCTACAACCCAGGTCGCTTTTTTTTTTCCAGCCCAAAAAAAAAAATTATAGCCCGGCCAATTGAATAACCTACCCTCCCAACAGTGGCGTAGCTAGGAATTCTCTCAAGGAGGGTCAACATTATTAGCCAAGATAAATGAAAAAGCAAACATTAAATCTTATAAACATCGCTAGTTCATAGCTCCATAGACTAATTTTCAATAAGTTTTAACATAAACCAAATAGGGTTTAACATCATAGTGGATTGAACATCTAAGGCTTTTTACCTAGATTGACCTTAGTTTCTTCATGCATTCATGTCATACATGAAAAATTGTTTTATATAAAAATATTGACTAAGTATGAAAAATGGGTTTTCGGAATATTCATTTTCTGAAGATAATTTTTGGCGGCTTTTATTCCTCACACATCAAATAAAGAAACTTGATTTTATGGGATTTTAGTATGAAGTATATATTGACTTAATGAGCCATCATTTTTAGCCTGAATCGTATTTTACACTAAAACTGATTTTTCATATTTTGATTTGGTGGGAATTTGATTTTCTAGTATTTTTATTTGAATCCAAATGGGGGGTACTTCGTTATTTACATTGTAAAATTAAGTAAATGGAGTAATATAAAAATAAATAAAAGTAAAATGACAAAGACATTTACTTAAATGTTGAAAATGGAAACAAGGTAATTTGTGCACCGCCACTGTAGCCCTTAGTGTGGTTCCGCCCTTGTGCTTCATGCCTTCTTTTCTCAGGGTCAAGTTGAAAATAATGAGCAAACAAAAGCCTAAACTGTAACTGTTACCATTGGGTCAGAAGGGTCATATGACCCTCCTAGGCCTTAATTGGCTCCGCCCTTGCCTCCCAAGGAATCCTTTGCAGTGCACATGGGGAATAAAACGGAGAAGAGGAAAGTTGCACATCTCTACACATAGGGGGGAAAAAAGAATGCACAACCCATGGAAAAAAACAAAGAAAAGTAGAGGAAATTGTTTATGACTGTTTCCTAGAGTTGTCGACTTCGTCACCAGACTCATATAGATAATGAATCAATAATGAATTATTTTAATTCTATAAAGACTGGGCTAAATTTACTTTACATATATAAACATACTAAGCATATAAAAAAAAACTCGACTGTATGATGTCCCCACCCCCTCCCCCCCAACCTTTTTTAACTTTGGCCTAAAAAACAAAAAACAAAACAAGGTTGAAAAAATGCAAAAGAAAAAAGTATTTAGCTTTGGCCCACACTGGTCGAACTGAATCGTTCAAAAATGGTTTGGTTTGATTTGTTAAAACCGAACGTAAACAAATCGTTTTTATTGTAATTGATTCAGTAGCAATTTTAGGATAAAACCGATAGAATTTGGGTTGTGCCCACACCCTTATATAGGAGACCATGAAGGTTATTACCCCTCTCAAGTCTCAACATGCCGCTCATGAACATGCCTTATCAACTTTTAATTTCTTTGATATTCTCTTTAAGAGCAGGTTTAAATTGTTCGATAAAATGCCTCAAACAGAATAGTAATATAGAAACAAGTAGTCAAAAAATGCTTTCAGAGCTCCTTCTTCATGCCTCCATGGAGAAAATTCATGGATATGCTACCCATCGATGGCTCCCCATCATTCATTTATCCCACACTTCAAGAATTAGCTTAATGGATAGACTTAAAAAGTAGAAATTGCTCCATGGCCAACGCCAATTTGACTATCTATAATGAACAATACAAATTCCCATCGTGATCACAAGTCTAAATCTCCCCATTTGCCGCCTACATCTTTTTTCATTGCTTCTTTGAACACTTCACGATATCAAACTCAATACCTTTCTAATAAGCAGACAAAATATTCAACTTTTGTTTTCAAAGACTCCAAATCCATAACGTCAAGTTTTCCCTTGTGAGCCTTTGTACCATTACAAGGTGGATAGTCCAACTATTTCTCTAATAAAACTTTTTATTTTGTGATTGGCATTCTAACATAAGATGGGAAATATGTGTTTAGGATATTTGTATTGTTACATAACGATATTTCATTTATTTAGATATCGATCTATTTTGCCAACTTTTTAATACAAAGTACAAAGTAATGCGATAAATAATATCACAATTATTTATCGGTTATAAATCAATAAAGTTTAAAATAGGTAATACATATGTGGATTAGACCAGTTATCTCGCTTCCTTGTATTTGAGTTCGACCCCTGCTCATAGATTAAATTAATTTTGAATAGTTTGGACTATCGTGGTAACTGAATTTATCTGACACCAAAACAAATCAATAGATAGATTACAAAACAAGTCCTACTTCTAGGGGCAGTAAATAGTATCCAAAATTATTGTATAATTTCCATACACAGTAAAAGCGAAAATGGAAGAAAGTAATTGTAGGTGTGGATTAAGTAGAGATTTGATTTGATCATAAAAGAGCAATGGAAAAAACAAGAGAGGGAGCCATTAAATATCCGATGAGAGAGAGAGGGACGTGGCCTCAAATAAAAATCAAGCATTTACACTTGTGCTATATATATATGTAGAGATCTCTGCATGTTCCGTATTCAAGGACACCAAGCAAACGAAACGCAACCCCTTTCTCTCTCTCTCTCTCTCTCTCTCTCTGAATTCACACCGATAACTCCCAAACCCTAAAGCGCCAACTCTCTCTCTCTCTCTACAACTCTAGATCTCTTCCCCGCACCTCATTTTCTGGCAATGTGATCCCGACCCCAACCGCAGAACCACATTGTCGTTTTGATAACGCAGATGGCCTCGGCGTGCGTCAACAACATCGGCATGTCGCCGGAGAAGTTTCCACCGGCGACGTATCCGTCGTACGGATGGCTGAGCCCTAGAATCTCATTCAGCCGGGAGTTTCCAGACGACGACGCTTCGAAGCTCGCCGGATCAAAGTCGTCGTCTCCGGCGAAGAACCTGCCGGCCGGTTCAGATCCGGAGACCTCCGCCGGCGAGTTTGAGTTCCGGCTCGAAGATCCGGTGGCCATGCTCCCCGCGGATGAGCTATTCTCCGGCGGGAAGCTCATGCCTCTCCAGTTCTCCTCAGTCAAAGCTACGGACCCGTCCTTGACGGAGATCAGATCGCCGGACACGGCCATGTATCACCGGAGACCCGAAATATCCGGTGCCGACCCGTACCTGTTCTCTCCCAAGGCCCCCAGGTGTTCGAGTCGGTGGAGAGAGCTTTTGGGCCTAAAGAAGCTCTACCAGAACAGTAACGCCAACGGTCACGCGAAGAGCGAGGCTCAGAAAACGACGTCGTCGTCCTCTAGCACAAACGCGCCTAAATCTCTGAAGCATTTCCTTCACAGAAGCTCAAGGTCCCTGTCCTCTTCCTCTTCTTGCTCAGACGCTTCGCTGAGCTTGCCCCTGCTAAAAGACTTGGATTGCGAATCGGTCTCGATTTCGTCGCGCCTCTCTCTCTCGTCCTCCTCCTCGGGCCACGAGCACGAGGACTTGCCGCGACTCTCGCTGGATTCGGACAAACCGAACCCAAACCCGATCATTTCCATCCACCGAACCAACCCGAAACAGGCGCGGGTCCGGACGGTGAAGACTCGCGAAACGACGAAGCAGAGATCGGCGGCAGATCAGCCGAGGGTAGGCAGGAGCCCGATGAGGCGGCCGGTGGGGGAATCGGCTACAGTAGCGAGCAGGGGCGTATCGGTGGACTCGCCGAGAATGAACTCGTCTGGAAAAATCGTGTTTCAGAGCTTGGAGCGGAGCTCCAGTAGCCCGAGTAGCTTCAACGGTGGGCCCAGGCTGAAACACAGAGGCATGGAGCGGTCCTACTCGGCCAACGTCAGAGTGACGCCGGTTCTCAACGTTCCGGTCTGTTCGCTTCGTGGGTCGTCCAAGTCGGGGTCGGTTTTTGGGTTCGGGCAGCTGTTCTCCACCCCGCAGAAGAAGGAAGGGAACGGCGCCGTTTCGGGCCACAACCGGAGCCAACACAGTCATTATAGTCACCATAATCAAAGTAAGAACCGGAGTGACCGGACCTGAATCCGAAATCGGGTACCGTTTTTGACGGCGTCGTTTCGTTCCTCTGTTTACCGTTGTGTATGTAAATATGCGGCAGATCCTTGATGTCTCTGTGGTTGTTGTCGTTTGTTATTTGTTAGGCTATGCGCTCTAATGGTAGAGGCTGTAGAGCTAAAACTTAATGTCGTTAGGTTTGTAGGACTTTTGCTTCTTCTTCTTCATCTTCTTCTTCATCGAATCTGTCTGTCTGTGATCACCTCTGACTATGACTGTGGGTGTTTGTTTGGCACGCGCTCCAGGAGCCCGTAGGACTTGCAATTAGGCTGTGCAACTGCAACAATCAACATGTTGAGCTTATCCATGTTTTTTATTTATTTAATTTTTAATCTAATTTTTATTAAAGTGGCATTATTTTTGTGACTGGGAAGTGCGGAGTTTGGGAAATGATGCCAAGATTCAAACGGACGCGCCAGCTCTGATGAGTTTCTTATTTTTTGCATGACAGTGAGGCTCCTTTTTGTTTTAGAGTTAATAATCTGATGATATTAATATTAGCATTAAGTAGCTCTTGTGGTGGTGTATTAATGGGTCGGTGGACCACATGTGATCCAAAGATCTCCTATTATTGTTAGGCTTTATAGCCTTCAACACTTTAACATATTACATGCAATTAGCAAAGGGCTAGTTTTAAATAAGTACTTTCTACAGTTCTTTTGGGTACAAAGGACATTCTACTTTATTTGAAGCTCAACATAAATGAATATGATCATTTGAAGCTGAACTGCTTAGGCTAGTTGGCCAGTACTGAGTTAGGCTAGTTGGCCAGTTGGTCAGGACTAGGTTAGGCTAGTTGTTCAGTTGGTCATGACTGGGTTAGGCTAGTTGGTCAAGGCAATGAGCTTGCCTCCTTGCACTCAAGTTTGAATCTTTTTTTTCGTAAATTAAATTAATTTAGAGTAATTTAGACTATTGCCTTGTGAAGGAGATAGGACGTATCTCCTCATTTGTATAAGCATGAGTCCCACTTGCATCACTTTACATTATCCAATGACCATCCTAGTATTCACGATCATAGACTCATCGCGAAAATTATAAATCTAATCGGTTGTATACAATTATCAGTGAATCTCTCTCGTTATGTGATTAGTCACGTGACGAGAGTGATAGATACATGATTGTGCACAACCTGCCAAAAATCATAATTATTAATCGGTGACATACAATTATGTTTGTGTATCTCTCTCGTTGAATGATGAGTCGTGTGACGAGACTGATAGACGTACGATTAGGCGAAATCATAGGTGTAATGGGTTGCTACATGGACCAAAGTTTTCTTTGCATTATTGGCCAGGAAATTTCCTTCCTTTGGACTTATTATATTGGAAATGGGTAGAGAGAAATACCTTTTTATGCTAAGAAAACTTAAAAGAGTTCATATCCCAACTAAAAGTAGTATCAAAATGGTGCAAAGATAATACAATATTCTACAAGCTAAAACCCTAAGAAATGAGGTGGTTTAAATTCTACAAAGTTTTCTGAGCATAAACTCTCATCATATACATATTAGCTTGCATTAACGTGGCATTGGCAGCCTAATTAATAGGTAAGCCTTGGCAGGATTAAAAGCTGAGGCTGGTCCTTTTCCAGTTGAAGGACATGACAGATTAGGGCGGTGATATAGCCTTAGCTTGGAATCTTTTTTGGGTTCAGAGGGTGGCTTTAGATCCCTCTCCCCCCCCCCGCCCCCCAAAACCCTATTGAAATGCCTCTGAGTCTAGCTTTTATTTTATTTTATCAGATATTCCCTGTTATCTTCTTCTGTGTCGTTGTTTGTTCCCGGACTTTTAGATTTTCAATGATGTGGGTGTCCCTTGTTTGTTTGACCAGGACTCGCCGGCCTTCTTGGGACCTATCTTTTCTGTCTCGTCCGAGCTTTGCCTGCCTTCCTGCCTTCACTCTTGTGACAACTTCAAGTGGGTGCACCCCCACTTGCACTTCTTCATTATTGATTGGAACATAATTTTCCACTGAATTTTAGTTTTGGTTGCCAATTCAGATTAATGATCAACATTTAGGTTTTGTTTGTTGACATAATTGATTCTCTAAGCTATAGAATGACTCTTTAAATATAAAATTTTAGGGAAGTTGAGACTTAAAACCTAAAATGCTTTTGCCAACTGGTCTAATCCACATCTGCTAAAATAATGATTTTAAACATATACAATATTAGGCAAAAATTTGAACTCCGAACTTGTCGTATCTTGAATTTGTACGTTGGACACTTGTAAGGTGGCCACAAGCCCTACAAGGCCAATCCTATCTTTCTTGCCTAATTAGGTCCATGTACTCATCAACAATAACATTGTTATGGCAAGATAAGTTCTTGTTTAGAAATTAAATGTGTAATTCAGATTGATCATCCAACACCAACGACATCTATTCCCAATGTAGGGTTCTAAACCGATGGCCCATCCATTTTAGCAAACTCTGAATTTGGCCAAATCTTCATAATTGAACAAGTCCTTCCATCATGCCCATTTAATTCAGACAAGATGGGGTAGGTTGATGGCTTTGGGGATTAACTTGATGTTGATGAAAGGTGAAAAGTACATTTGCCAAGTGATTTATCGTATAAATTTTGCTTTTTTAGTTATAAACCGACAGCCTATCATTCATACCTTTTTTGTGAAAAAAAGGTACTCAAAATTTATCTTTCTTTTTTGGAAAATTGACAATATAGCAAGAAGATGCTGTGATATTGCAAAAGAAGAAAGGCTGGAACTGGAGAATCAAAGAAAGAACATGGTAATGGACAGTCATACCTCTAAGCAGATTTCCCGTCTCCCAATCTCTACTGAAGCCTATCACGCATTATCATATCGGAAAGTTAAAATACATAGCAATGAGTGAATGATTCGAAATAGCGCCACAATGGTATCCCAATATAGGTAAGTTTTTCTCGTTGAACAGGGCTCTCTCTAAGGAGAAAAACTTTCATGCAACGGTAATAAATATTTTTGCTATACCGAATCAATAACACGGGAGATAACTTTTCTAATTATCATCGCATTATTAGCTGGAAATAACAAAATAATGTTACAAAAAAGTTTTCCTGCCCTAGAGAGAAAGGGAAGTTTGTAGGGTAGGGTTGGGGAAGTTGTAGGGTAGGTTCTTTTGGGTTTAGGGGGGTGATGTGGCCCTCCAGGGAGGGCCAAAATTTGATGGTGGCTGACTTGGAAATATTCCTGTCCTTATCTCGGTTACTCTAATAAGACCTTAAGATTCACAGCCCTATATCGTCTGTTCATACAATTTGGTACACAGTAGGTGTGGGGGCATGTGAACACCACTCGACGTCACATCATCGTATCTACTCCACTTCACTTGAGGGGTTGAGAGATGGATGGATGTGTTTTGTTATCATATGATTACCGTCCAAATGTCCATGTATATATAATATATGGATTCCATACCCTTTTCCCTCTCTTTATCAGTTTTTATCATTTTTTTTTAATCATTTGCACATGTAGTTGATAAATCTTAGGTTAGAGGTATGTCTCTTCTAAATATAAATCAATTCAAGGTGTAAAGAGGCGTGCACATTATCTTTTGTTTTGAAATGACTTAATTCACATTAGTGATTATGTTTTAAGTTCGAAACAAAATCTAAATATATACCAACATAATCTCGGGGCCCATATGTATAGTTCCTTCGTCCGTACATATATATAATTAAAATGTTGTCACGGTTAAAATTTTGAATAATCCAAAAATGCCATTGTTTCAGAAAAAACATTAAGTAAAAACACAAGCACTTTATTTTAAAAGGACAAGTATGCAAAACAATAGCAGATTCTTTTATAGAGAAAATGGTAATGCATTCAACCCAAATAAAATATTATATGGTAAGAACAAGCATGTTAACGGTGGTCTCGTTAAAACCTTCCCTAGAAAAACCACAAAGGATAAAACCTCGGAATAGGAAAGAGTATCACTCATGCAAATGACTAAACAGAAAAATCAACACCCTTATTACAAAGTCAAAACGCAAGACCAATCCTCCCTAACACCATCTAACGGTCAGGGAGGTTCATCATCCAACCAAAAAACAAAACAATAGTATATTAAAATGCAAAAAATTTAGAAAAAGGAAATAGAGTCTATGTTCAACAAAGTTCACTAAGGATAAGGATTAGACAAAAAGAAGGCTTTTGACGCATGGGGCATCGAATATTATGGCCTAACAAAAATCCCTTTGCTTAACTTTCGGAAAAATCATACTCCACTATTTTGCTTTTCTTCCTTTTCTGAACCAAATAGAAGTTTCTGGCATAAACTATTCGCATAAGTTAACAAGCTTTTTGAAAACAAAATTTCTGGCAGACAACACGTTTTGGAACACAAAAGACAAGTCGCTAATTTAATACACGGTGGAGAGAAGAAAGCTTGAACACTGTACAGTGCATGAGGTGATGTTATTTTCTTGCAGACAGGACAGGACTGCTGCTCTATTTTTATTATAAGTTTGTATTTTCCTGGCTGGATGATAGGACAAGTTCATGTTTAAACAATTGGATCACCAAAAAAACAAAAACAAAAACAAAAAGATTATGTTTAAGCAGGGTTTTGTTATAAACAGTTCATTAGCTTGGGACCAATATTGGTTAGGGGCACTCACACTACTAGGAGAAAAACTTACTTGTATCGGAGATATCACCGTGGCGCTATCCCGAGTCAATCATTCCTTATCGTATATTTTAACTTTTCGATATGATCACTGGCGGAACTATTCCAATGACTTAGGTGGGCTGTAGCACAATGAAGTTTTTTGGGGGAAAAAAAAAAATAAAGCCTATATCAATGAGTTGTTTTAAATATAGCCCACTATTTATTAATCTATTAAAATTATAAAAAAAATCCAATTCTTTATCAATTTAGTTGTAGGGCAACAATAAAAATACACATTGCAATAATAAAAATTTCAATTCTCTCAAGGATTGCATGATACAACTTGAATAGGTACACTTTTAATTATGTTGTTGAATTATTTTTCCATCGCATTTAATATGTATTTGTTTTATGTTAAAGTTTATTGAAAATTAGTCAATGAAACTATGAACCAATGTGATTTATATGATTTAATGTATACTTTTATTTATAAAAAGACTATAGAAACGGTAATTACAAAAAAAAAATTGATCATTAGATTTTAAACTAACAACTTTAGCTAGCCCACTTGTTGAAAAATTCATGGTTACGCCCTTGAATATGATAATGCGTAGTAGGTTTGGCGTACTACCACAATGACAAGTTGTCCTCAAACTAGAGATGGGCAGTCCTACAAATGGTGGACTCTTTAGGTGTCTATATACTTACTACAACTTTTTGGATTAGGTAAAGGGTCAATAATTTCCATCCCATTTGGCTTAGCTTAATTAAAGGTGCCCTCGGCCCTAAGGCCAGGGTAGCTCTGTAGTTTTAATAATGCTCAAAATCCAATCTAAACTTCATTCAAACCAACCAATCCAACTTGGCCGATCGGTTTTGATAACTTTGGCGAGCTTGATTGAATTTGAATTTTTTATTTAATGAACATTAAATCAGATTCATTTTACTAAAGATATCAAGTTGTGTTGTCTCCTTGAATGGTTTTAAGGGGAGAGATGCAAGTTGCTAGGAGGAACCTTTACTAGGTTGTGTAGGATTTGATTATAAAACCGAACCTAACTAGAGTGATCAGATTACAATATTACAATATTCATTCAACCGCAATTAAGGGTTTTGTGGTTGGAGTTTAGGTTGGTTTGTTTCATATAAGTTGTTTGACTATTCTGTTAGGTTGGGTGGTACTCTTTCCTATCCCGGGATTTTGTTTCTTTGGTAAGGTTTTAACGAGGCCACCGTTAACATGCTCATTTTTATCATGTAATGTTCCTTTCGGTTTAATGAAATACCATCTTTTCTCAACAACAAAAACTAGCTCAGCTGGTGATTGTCCATGTCATGTCACGTGTCATCAGCTGATTGGGAATGAAATCAAACCCCCCCAAATATCTTGTTGGCGCTATTCTTCAACTTGTTCAATTGTTTTTCAAAGTGGTTAATGCTTAGCCAAACAAGGGCTAGTATCAATTGTTTTTCAAAGTGGTTGATGCTTAGCCAAACAAAGGCTAGTAGAGGCAAAAAACTTTCCAACCAGCTTTGCTTCACGAGGTATTGACCTTCTTGAAACACTCGAGTCGATTGTTATAGGTCGGCTAATTTATTCTCAAAGAAAGCCAAAGAATCAATCCAACTGCTTTCTCATATTTTATTGACAACTCCTTTGATATTGTTTATGCTCTCTCCTTTTCATGTTTGATAAAATGTTATCATTCTGTCATGCTTTGTCTCTGCAACACAAAGAAAATGTCACATGCCCTATAATCTTGAAATATTGTTTGTTTTTTCTTTTGGTATCCCCCAAAAAAAAAGATGGCGGCATTCAAAACTATTAAATACTTTACACACCATTATTATTTTTTTATTGATTAAACTTTTTGGTAGTGTCATATTCTTGAAACAGGATTTGAAGTAATGATTTGTACCTGTGAGACTGATCACACCCCCAAAGGGAGCAGGAGCCTTACACAGTCCAACAAAAGGTGTGCCTGAAAGTGCTGTTGTTTGGTAATTTTTTTATTTTTTTATCAATAAACAAAAAGAACCCACATTATTATTATTTTATTAAAAAAAAAATTCCTGGTATAAAAAAATGGGTTCAGATAAGGAGGCTTTTGATGATGAAGTCAGAGAGTACAGATAAAGTGAAGAGGCTAGAAAGGAAGGGGGTGGGGACTGAGGATCGCCCTTGGCCTTGTAGTCAAGTTGGGGCCATGGGAAAGCTACTGAAGCCAACTTTGAGAGGGAGAGAAAGTGAAGAAATTATGGGATGATTATTTTTTTTTATTTCTGTTTTTGGTCAGAAAGGGATCATTTTTCTGAAACCAAACAAATTGCAGCAATAGTTATACTTACATAACATGATAAATTTGTAATTGTATTTGTGCAACTTTTTCTTTTTCTGTCATGATGCCTGAGGACAAAAATTTCAGTGTTTCCTTCCTGACCAGTTCATCATGGATTATGGGAAACTTTTTTTACTTTATTTTATCATATCTTGGAAGAAGCCCTCAATTTCTAAAGTCCCCATAAATTTGCTGAAAAGGATAACAATGAGCTCCATTTTGGATCATGATTCCCTCCACCACTCTCATGATGTGCTACACTGCTATGTTGGGGAAGAGGATCAAAACTTTAGGCATGCTCCCTCATCTATTTTATAAGAATTTTGTTACGATCAGTCATGCGTGAGAGCGTGCGTAAATCTTTTTACTGTAAAACTCACATAACGTAATTGCACACGCCAAACTAATAGTAACATACCTCAATCTATAAGGCAATTCATAGTCATTCCTAATATTTTTAGCAAGTTCAATACCTAAAAGGCTAAACTCCATTAAATGCCTTAGAACAAATTCCCTCTAGCTAGGTGCTACAGCTAAGGCTAGGTGTACCCCACAAGGGAGGGGGTGCACTGTTTAGTACCTGAAGCTTACCGAAATACCCAATTGGTGTCAAATTGTATCGTGTGTATCTCCATGCATGATGGATGATGGATGGATGGCTTTGATGGCTTGATGGCTTGATGGCTTGATGGCTTGATGAGTGATGTTTGATGCATTGCATTTAGTTATGTGTGTGTGCGCTGGATTTTTCTGATTCTGCAATCTGCTGTACTGCTGGGTAGGGAAAGCTGCAGTAGCTGTTTTGACTGTATTGGGGGAAGAAGATGAGAGAGAGAGAGAGGGAGAGAGAGAGAGAGGGGGTGGGGCTTAAAGCTCAGGGGGTCTCAGAGCCTCACAGATGCCCTCTCGGCCCTCCCTGCTGTCCAAGTCAGGCTTACCCCACCAGCAAGCCATTCAGGTCTAAGCGTGGCTTGAGAGGATTGATTTGAACCCTTTTGTTTTCAAGTGTGAGAAGTAACAATACCTCCACTGTTGATGCTGTCATTTTCCCCTGATTTATCACGTGATTTTTACCACCATTTACACAAAAACCAGAAGCTTTTTCTCTTCACCCTGCAAAATTATTATTTTTTCCCCTCTTCAAATTGTACACCAAGTTATATTCTTTGCCATATTAGGCAATTCCCTTGTCTTGTTCTTGCCCTTCCCTTCCCTGTTCTGCTTTTACTTTTTTATCATCCAATTACTGCTGTTCTTGACAAATATGAATATTTTGATATCAAAGAGATAGAGGGGTGAAAAAACGTTTTTACCATTGTATAATAATGTCAGACAGACGAATATCAAGGTCTACTGTCTTGGAAAATATGGTAAGATATGCTAAGGCCGTATTGAACACATTTCTTTGGCCCCTTCTTGTTCCAATAAAGATAAATTTGAGTGTTTTCATCCAAAAAGAAAAAGATAAAAAAAAGAAGATAAATTTGAGTGTGATAGTTTCCTTATAGTATTTTCATTACCTTTTCTCTGTTGATATCATTATAGACTTGTAAAGGTAAGGTTTGAAGCTTGGGAATTAATTGGCCAGACCTCTTGGATGCAGAAAAAATGGTGTGAAATGAGGATATCACTGTTTTGCTATCTCCAATCAATTACATATTGCTACGTGGAAAATTTATCATGTGTAGCATGCTGTGATTGACCAGGGATAACAAAACAGTGTTATTCCCGTTTCACACAAATGTTTCTTCTAGAGATGGCTTAGGGCTAGACCGAGAACCCACATCCCACCCAAACTTCATTTTTCAAAACCACTTAAGAAACTGGCTCATCATACATCATTGTGTAGAGGGGTTCATACAGTTACTTGTGGCCCAAGAGGTACTTTGAAGGCATGGCCTAAACGATGATGGTGATTATTTTTTAAAAACAAGTGATCAAGGCCCTTTTCCACTTGAAACCAACAATTTAGAGCCCGTTTGATATTCATTTCAATTTTAGTTTTTAGTTTTCATTTTTTGTGCTAGGGTATAGAGGAAAATGAGAGTGAGAATAGGGGTGATGAGATTGAGAATAAGGATGAGAGGGGAAGATGAAAAGGAGTAACACAAGTGAAAACAAAAACTTGAAAGTGAAAACAATTTCAAATAAATTTAAGTTTTTAGTTTTGGTTTTCACTTTTGTCACTCTTTCCTCCCATCATCCCCTCTTATATTTCCTTTCAATCCTATCTCCACTCTCATTCTCGCCTCCATTCTCCCAATTTTTTCTCTATACTCCAGCACAAAAAATGAAAACTAAAAACTAAAAATTAAAAACTAAAAACTAAAATTGAAATAGTTATTAAACAGTGCATGTTGTTGTTGTACAAACATTGTCGAGGACAACAAAGTTTTTAACCAACCGTGTAAAACATTGGACACTAGTAATGTCACACAATTAGTAAGTTCAATTACAAGCGGTTATTGGTTGTAAATATATGGTAACTTAAATAAGTTGAAGAAACTCTCATCTTTAAAATCAAGAGGAATTAATTTGTTTAAAATGTATTTATGAGGTACTAGGGCGTTTTCAAATTCCAAATAACTTGGAGCATTGCAAACCCTTATAAATAAAAAAAAACTCTTAAACTCAACTCATCAAAGAATTCTTTGCCTTTCCCCAAGAAAACAAAAACTATCATAGCAAAAAGCACTATGGCCGCACTAAATATGTTCCCGATGTTGGCCATTTTGCTTTTGGCGAGCCCATCAAGAATGATTTTCACAAGTTTCGCAATTCCAACTTTAGAGGAATCTAATTCGAAAACCTTGGATGAATGTAAAAAACATATATCCATTAATTGCGCTCAAGAAGTTGGTGGAAGCATTTTCAAAGGTGGGATTGTAACAGATCGTTGTTGTTATGAACTTGTGTCTGTAGGCAAAACTTGTCATGATCTGTTCTTTAACTTTGTTCTTGCCTCCAAACCCATTGTCGACAAATCTAGAGTTTTAGCAGAGAGTACACAAGTTTGGGACCAATGTGTTGAAATTATAGTTTCTCCCGCACCTTCTATCGCAATTCCAACCTCAAAGGCATTAAACTCAGAGACCTTGGTTGAATGCGAACATATCTCCATTAATTGCGCTTGGCAAGTAGGCGGAACTATTTTTGAAGGTGGAATGGTAACAAGTGATTGTTGCGATGATCTTCTGTTTGCAGGAAAAGACATGCCATGATATATTCCTCAACTGCTCTTTTGTCAAAACTCCTAGAGCTTTGGCAAAGAGTACACAAGTTTGAAACTGATCTTCTATTTTATAACCGAGAACTAAAGTGATCCACTGTTTTGAGATTTGCAGAACTCCGGATCCTCCGTTTGTTATTTTTCTTTGCTTTGATATGCTTAACTTTTATAAATCAAACCAAGTTATAGTCTAGTGATGCAAACCCCATTGAACTTAGAGAAAAACTATCACCCGTTTCTGAATTCATCTCGTCTTGTCCTTTGGGTTTATGTTGTCAAAATTATCATATTTCGGATGACAAAATATGAGTGTCCATATGTTCTTCAAATTATAAAAAGAAAGAAAGCCAAGAAAATGTAAGCAGGGATTAAGTAACAGAATGCTTATGGTTGAAAGAAGCAAGCTGTGTCGCAAAGACCTGTTTTTGAAATCAATTTGGCCCAAGTTTTTACGAAATGCCCAGCCACAAAAACTAAACCAATTGATTCAAGTTAAATCTGGACATCAGATACATATGGGCCAAAATACAACACAAAAAACAATTTGATTTTTTGTTTTTAAAAACAGCAGGGCTGCAAGAGAGAGATCAGATGGTAGTGCATGTAATTTGATTAGAATAGGTCATCAAAATCAGGATTTGATTTTCAGGATGATTCAATGGATAATCATCATCACACCTCCCCTCTTGCTCCTTTCCAAGATTCAACCATTTGCATTCAAAATTTCACAAAAAGAAAATTGAAAGAGAAATTGAGAGAGAGAGAGAGAGAGAAAACAGAGGAATCAGAAAGAGAGTCAATCACCACCAAGCATCAAAAATTGGATGATGCTTGTAAGACTGGGGCGACAAAACTTCTCATCACTTTCCTCACATCACATCATTACCCTAAACCCTAAACACTATTATCATTCAATCTAACTACACACAAACAAAAGCACACAGAGAAGATGAGGAAAGAGACCATCTTTTATAGGCTCCAGATTAGGGTTTCGGTTCTTTTCTTCTTTTAACAAGTGGACCATCTTTTAAGGCCCAAACAAATTTCTACTATGGGCTTACTGAAGCAATAAGCAATTATACTAAATTTCCAGATACCGTTGTTTTAAGAGAAAGTCTTGAGTGAGGCGGCCGGCCCAAATCACTCGTACAAATGTTTTCACAAGCAAACGAGACTCTCCGTGTTGGAAGTTGGAGTCTCATCCAAGCCCATGCTACTCCTACCCCAATGCAGGAGGTCCGATTTGCTTAAAAGAGAAGTTGTACAAATGGCGTGGTCCGACCGCCTCAACCAAGACATTCGCCTATAATCCAATTTGTGTTAAATCAAATGTTGCTTTCTTAGAAATTAACATGTGACACCACCCTTAGTTAAGGTGTGTACTGGTTTTATTTCATTTCTTATGATAATGTTGGTTCAATTGTTAAATTTTTTCAAAGGCGGAAAGGGAAAAATATAAGCGAAAAATTACTCAAGCGTTGCTCAAATCATATACATTATCATGAACAAAAATGTGATCTTATTAGAAATAGTTTTTATTTTATAAAATTTACGCACAAATGAGTGAATCCACATATCATTGTGATGAGACAGGAATATGTGAATTTTGGTCAAAACATAGAGAGAACTCTTATGTGGGAATGCTTTTATCTTTTAAACCTAGGATGAAGAAAACAAATCTCATATCTGAATCAAATCAATTGATAGGGGACGGTGCCAACGTAGCGAGCTTCCATTGCTTACCTATACAAACTACCACCATTCAACCTATTGAAACCTGGATATACACCCACTCAATGTTCAAGCCACAGCCCACCATCCTAACCTAATAATCACCTTCGTCACTATGCCGAAACTCTGAACTCAAGCTCTACTTCCAGGTCATGTGTATGTTGCAATTGATAGGGCATCCATGTGGCGTTTGAGACAGCTCATCTAGCTTCCTCCCAAGATCGAAAAATTCTTATTCAAGTAGTTGACAGAGGTAAAACTCTAAAGTCGCCCCGTGCAGTCCCAATACTATGCTTGATCCTTTCTGTGGATAACTAGAATTAAGATGAAAACCATAAAAAACAGTTAGTACTTCATAAACTGAGATATGGACTAAGATACAAGTACATTACTTCCTTTATAAGTCAGTCTAAAGGCCTAAAAAACAATAACATAAACTAATCTTTTACTAAATTACATCAGTTCTTTCAAGAGGTATAGTTTGAGCTGTCTGGCAGTCAACATAATATATTTGTCACCATTCACCTATTCCAGTGTTTACCTAGGACTCATTGATGATTCTTGGCATACAACATGAATTTGTGTTCAGAATTCTACGTTTATAGTTTATTGAAGAAATGCGTAGTACCTTCAAGACAAAACTATATTACTGTAGCCCTGAATGTTCTGTGGTTGCCTTATCTGCACATCAGATATAACCTTTCCAGTCAGTCACAATCATAAGTAGAGCTTCGACCAAGAAAAAAAATAGAAAAGAAAAAGAAATCATAAGTAGAGCAAGGTTACAGATTTTGAAGCATAAGCCTAATATTTACCATTTGAAAGGTATTTCTCCACCCATGGTTCAAATGTCATATATCCCTAAACCCTTCCTACTAATAGTTTCATGCAAAGTTTTCTATACAAACAACACAGATATAAATGCACACAAAAGAGTTATGTACTTAGTTTAACAACGATTTTTGGTAATGTAAAGCCAAAACATTAATTTCTTTAAGAATATTGAATTCGAAAACTCCTCCCAGTGGGAACTTTATTAGGAACTTTGCCGTCAGACGCAAACAGATTAAGCTATTAAAGTGAGAAATCAAGAATGTAATTTTGTTCTTCTAACATACACTGACATGGCTCTTCACTATAAATAGCAACCAGAAAGTAGCATACTACTTCCAATCACCATTTATTTAATCAAGTACAAATTCAGAGAAGCACAGATTGGGGAGACCTATGTCTCTTTTGTTCCTTTTTATATGTAATTTGAACGACCTATGTCAAAACGAGGTTCCGAAATTGGATGTTGTACTAGTAGAAATATGAACCGGAAATCAGACCAATCAACTTGCCTAAATAATTACTTAATCTAACTATCTAGCGAGATCATTCGTTACTGTTAGCTAGATCGCAGAAGTTGCTCTGTCTACTTCCATTACCACTCAATTATCTCATCTTGCTCATTTCAAGTAGACACACAGACAAAATGTGCTAAACAAAAACCAAAATTTTGTACCAAAAAGCATGGCCTCCTAGATAAGTTGAAACTCTTAGGTTCCCACTACAAGGAAAGAGAACAACAAGACTTGCCACTTGTGTGCCTAAAATTCACATGTTGAATGCTGCAAAACTCAAGTGACGACTTGAAGAAACTCGTAAAAAACAACATTGTCAAACCATAACCAAAATATTAGTCTTACAAATACCATGTTGTTGTTGTTGTTGTTGCTGTTGATGTTGGTGTGAGGCGCCGACGGACAGCATGCGGTCTATATTATCAAGACGGCGCTGTACGGACTTCAAAACCGAATTCAACGACGAAACTCTCTTCCTAACGACAGAAATCTTGGCCGCGTGCTGCATTATGAACGGCAGCGGCGCATCTTCTAGCAACTTATCAAGTTCTGCCACAATATTTTTCCTTTTTAAATTTAATGCAAAAATAACAAAAAATATAAAATTAAATTACCAAAAAGAAAAAAAAATCAGTTTGGTTACCGCGGGTAAGGCGATCGAGCGATTGAGAGAGGTGGTCTTGGCTTGTGGAGGTTTGCTGAGCTTTTGAATCGAACTCTTTAATGACGGTCGTGAGGGTCGAAGATAGTGCTTTTGCCAGAGCCTCCGATTGCAATCTCTGGCTTTCGTTCTCACTCTGATTCTCTGTCTCGTGCACACTCACACTCTTCTCCTCTGAAGATGACTCGAACTGGGTCTCCTTGCTTTCCATTTGATCAGCTTCAGTGAGTTTGATTGACTGATTTTCTCCCTCACTTTCCTTTAAGTTTTCTCGCCTACCAAACAGAGGATGGAGAGTTGGGATAATTGATGTTTGGTTTTTGGGCTTTCTTCAATTTGGGCCTCCAACAATTAATGGGTGTGTGGGCTTTCTTGCCGCCCAGGCCCATGTGAATATATACAAGTAGCCGCACAGAGATTAGGGTTCAGACTCATTAAAAACCCTGTGGTTGCATCTGGAGGCGTCGCGGTCATCGTTTTGGAGACACAGTAGCAGCATTTCTCAGCCAGGATGAGGGCCAAGGTAAGTTTTTTCATTTTCAATTCCCATTTCTTATCTCGGTTTTTGAACTTTGAATGTGATGGTTCTCTTTGTCTTTGGCTTTCAATGGAAAAACTGTTTCAAATCTGTTGATGAATGTTCTGTTATGGGATGTATTGATTGAATTGTGTTGTTGTTATTGTTGCTGGCATTCTTTCAGTGGAAGAAGAAGCGTATGAGGAGGTTGAAGAGGAAGCGCCGAAAGATGAGACAGAGATCAAAGTAGGCACCTTGTTGCTCCTTCATCTGCAACACCTTCTACCCATGTGAAGTTTTTTAGAGTGGAGGATGACTTGAGTATCTGTGTTTAAGTTTTCATAGTTTTGGGATTATAATTATGTGGATGTTAAGTGTTTTATGAAGTTTTACTCTGCATTTAATTGCATAATTAAGTATGGATGCTGTTTATGCAAGTTTATTGATTGTGTTTTATGATGCAATGGGCTTTTCAATTGATAATTTTTGATAATGTATGCATCTGGGATCATATTAGATGTCAAAGTTTAGATCTTTTGTAGCCTTGGTCTGCTCTGCTTGTGGCCCTGCATTTTTCTGTGCTCATCATAGAATCTACCCAATCTTATGTTAGGCTTTAGATGTTAGACTTTTGAACCAATTATACGAGTTCTTTAGAGTTTAGACCCCATCACTAAGATCTCTAGGAAGCTTTAATTCATTGGCCAAACGCAGAACCTGTCACTGGTCCTGTTTTCATCACCCTATGCAGGGCATTTATGTTTTCCATGCATCGAATGTAAACTCTGGTGATGCTGCATAGAAAGTCTTTCCATAGTTTTTTCGTCTCACAACCGCTTTCCTTTTATCACTAGTCACCTTTCGCAGCAGAAATAGTTTGGTTCATGAGGCATACATTATTATCATCACAGTTTTTCATGCAATTCTAGATTTGCAAACCCCATTTGTTTGTGTTCAAATGGTTATCAGCTGGTGTAGCATTAGGGTTGGTCGTATATCCGAGTAGCCTGAATTCAACTCAATATTTGGGCAACTCCGTCAAGAATATTTGGTAGCACCAGCAAAAATGGGACCCGAGCAATGCAGTTTATGTTTTAGTATTTACCTTGAAAAGTAATATATGCTTCACTATAATTTGTATCTCAAGGCCTTTGAAACCACGCTTGAATCTCGAAGTACAAGTTTCCTTGTAGTGCGCACATCCCTCTTAAACATGGATGAGTCTTAACATTTCCCATATGCGTATGTCTCTCCTGAAGCGATCGTAATCGTGAAGATTTCTGAAGCTAGCAACAAAACGAGGAATAGTTCGAAACCAATCTGAGTTTTGTTATTCATATGACACTAACATGTTTCAGACCAAAAAATGATACTAACATGTATTTTGAATAAGTGACTAGCAATGAACACAAAAAAAGAACGGCGTTTACATCAGTTTAAGGAAGAAGCTGAACCACCAAATCTGAAAATAATTGTTAGACTTAATTTACAGAACAAAATTGAAATACAAGTTCTCTCCAAATAAAGTAATAGTATAGAGCAAATCTTCTGTCTTGAACTTGTTCTTTGCCCGGTTCCAAAGTCTGAATATATCAATATTCAAAGGAGGGCCGTTTCTATCCATTCCCCCCCCTTCCCTCATCGATCCATCCGTCTACAAAACAAATGATTGAACAGCCTCCTCGAACTGAGTTGCTAAAACTTCTTGGTCCTAGAAATGACTTGATCTTTAATCTTGCTTGCTATTGCTCTCCTTTAATAGCATTTCCTTTTGTTTTCCCCAGTATTTCTATCCTGGTAAATCCTCAAAGTCATACTGCATAACAAGTCTTTCCACTGTATTCGGACTCATAACATGTCTCAGGTGCAACTCTTTCAAAACTTTGGCAGCCAGCTCCAGCTCTCCTTCATGTGCAATCCCTTCCACAAGAATAGTATAGGTCATTTCATTAGGCATACGCCCTTTCTCGATCATCATCTCGAAAACCTGCAAGGACAAATCTGTTCTTCGAGATTTGCAGAAGCCGAGTACAAGGGCATTGAAATTGTCGGTATCAGGCCTAATGTTGTTTTCTTCCATTACCTTGAAAATCTCCATGGCCTCATCTAGCATACCCTCCAAACACAACCCTCTGATCAAGGATGAATACGTATAAGAATCTGGAGTGAAACCACGCTTGGTCATTTCATATAAAATCTGAAATGCTGGGAAGGTGTTCCCTTTCCTACACAAGCTTGTAATTACGTTTTTGTAGAACTCGTTGGTGGAGCACTTTTGTTTGTCAGTGAGGCTCTGAATTATAGAGAATGCCTCTTGCACCATCCCTTCCTCACAGAGCACGGCAATGGCATTGAATGTTCCCTCATTAGGATTACATCGCCGATGAATCATTTGGTCTAGACACTTAATCACACTATCCACCTTCCTCTCTTTGCAGAGATGAGCAATTATGGGATTGTAGCTGGCAGCAGTAGGCTTGAACCGACCTCTCACCATTTCATCCAAAACTTCAAGAGCATGTTCAGTTCTACCATGAAGTGCAAGTGAACCAATTAAGATATTATATGTAACTATGGAAGGAGACCGATCCTCACCTTCCATCTCAGACAGAAGCTCATTTGCCTCTTCCCACCTACCCTCATAACACAAGCTCCTCAGTACAATGTTATAACTCACAACATTCGGATCAAACCCCATCGAAGGCAAATTCCTGAAGAACCGCAAAGCCTCGTCAATCCTACCTTCCTTGCACAACCCAGTTAACAAAACATTGTAACTGACCAAATTAGGCTTTCCACCTTTAGCAATTATCTCTTGCAGGAGCTTCATGGCTTCATTGACCCCTCTTTCCTTATAAGCAGCTTCAAGCAAGAAGGAGTAGGTATAAACATTTGGGACCAGCCCCTTCTGTATCAGTCTATCCAAAAGCTGCAAGCTTTGGGTCAAGTTTCCGCGCACACAAAGCCCTCTAACAAGCGAATTATAGGTAATAGTATTGGTTGGATAGCCATACTCCTCCATTTTTTCAACCAACTGCATTGCATACCCAATATTACCTCTTTTACACAAATAATTCACCAAGAAAGTATAAGAAGCAGCATCAGGTATAATGCCTGCAGAAACCATCATTTCAATCACCCTGACAGCTTTTCTCATCTTATTTTCCTTGCAAAGGTCATACAAGAGCTGAGTTGCTTGAGCCACATCAGGCTTTTGGCCCTTCCCTACCATAGACTCTAAGTGCAGAAAGGCATCAATTAGTCTGACTTCCCTACTTCTTCTGTTATTCTTGGCAGCCCTCCAGTTGGGTAAGGTGAAAACAGTGTCCTTTGGAGAAATGGTGATCTGGGTAGTTGCCAAAACTCTAGAAAATCCCTTGCTGAGCGTAAGTGGTTGGAGATTCCTGATGTGGGAAAAGAACCTACAACTGTTTCTAGTACTTTCTGGCGATGGGTGTGCAATAGGAGACACTGAATTTACAAGAACTGCCATGGACAGAGCTAAATAGTATTTTTGCTACTGAAGCCTAATCAAATATACTCTCCACAAAATATGAAATTCTTAATACAAGCCTCTATTCACTTCTCTTTGCACAAAGGACAACAATCAAATATCTGGGTTGGCTAAATTTTCATCACACAAACATAACCAAATGGATAAACAGTATTTTTCAGCAGAAACAAGGATAAGGCAGACTGAAGAAGATGGAACCAAAGAATTGAATCATAGATATATTCTTAACATGAAGTAATCAAGAAACTGATAGATAAGGAAAAGAGGGATAGAAAAGAATCAACATACACTGGATATCGCATGTTGGGTTTTTTCAAGAATGATTGGTTGGTCCATTTGCTTTCTCACCTCTAAAGAAAGAGTTCCTCCTTTTCCTTTTCTAATCTGGTAATTGGTAAAAATCAGACCAAACGAAAAAACAAAATCTAGTAAAGTTTACACTCTTCGCTAAATATTTTACAACTGAATTTGGCTTCTCTCTCCATTTCCAGAGTCACCACCAGTCCACTGTCTAGTCCCGTCCACTACCATATTTTGTTATCCAATACGGTTACTTATATCCACACCACACGCTTTGGACCAGGTTCTGAGATACCCTCTCTTGTTTTTGGATGGGCTTGGTTTGCGTGATTCAAATTTTATCGGACCAACGGGCTCTTATCTTATTTTTGGGCAAGAAGCAGGGGTCATTTTTTTTGAGTTCCACCGTGAAATTGGTCAAATTCAAGTTTGTTTCTGATTTTCAATAAAAGCAAAAAAGTTCCTTTTTGATTGTTTGGGATGATATTCTTCTATAGGACGAGTGTGACAATTAAGTCATGTTGTGTTTATCGTATTGTGTTTGAGTGACTCACTTGTTTGTTTGATAAACAATAACGTGAGTTTCGAACTTGATACCTTTTCTCACAAAGTGGATTATATCAAGAAATGGAGACATTCCCAAAAACAAGTATCATTTTCTACCAACACAAGCATGACTATCTTGTCGGAATTGAATGATTCGTGCATACACTAATTCGACATCATTACATTTGTGTTAGAAGAACATGTCATTTGCAGATCCGTATCAAGTTATGAATAATTTTGACTCGCCAACACAGGTAATGATTAATCTTAATTCACTAACCTTATGTTGGCTTCTAGTGGTGATGAAAATTTTCCGTCTTACTTGTAAGTCAGTCCACACATCCATCCACGCCCTTTGGCGTTTAGAACTTTGGATGGCATTGCTCCAATTGATTTACATCATTCAACACAGTAACCTGGATACTGAAAATCACCAAAAATCTCTGCAAGAACAATCTCCATCTTTGAAATGGTGAAACCTCAACGAATCTCGGACTATAATCTGCACACCAACAATCTTGGCCATGAACTTGATGGCATTATGGCAGTCCCCACATATCCTCAAGTTCTTAAATACCCGAATTGTCGATTCACCATTCAAATTGAGTACCCCAAAAGCAACAGCAAGCTTCTCACTGTGGTTGCAAAGGATCCCCACTTTCTCCTCTTGATCCACATCTTGCAGAACAAAATCTGTGTTGGGCACATACCCTGCCAATCTCATCCTCTCACCCATCTCAACCAAAAACTTGTATATCTCCTCGCTACGTTCATTGCTCCTGTCACCAGCAACAAAAGAGTAGACTCTATTTCTCAGCTGAACCCAAGAACAACCTGGTGTTTTTGTCACTCCTCTGTCTCTCATCAACTTCCTAGTTTCTGAAGCTTCTTCCCATCTTTTGGCAGTAACTAAAATGTTGGACAATAATACATAGTTACCAGGGTTATCGGGTTCAATCTCAAACAGCCTGTTTGCTGCAATTTTCGCCAAGTCCACATTTTTATGCACTCTACAGGCACCAAGCAATGCTCCCCAAGCACCAGGTGTAGGTTCCATTGGCATTCTCCGTATGAACTGATATGCCTCTTCTAGGTGACCGGCGCGGCTAAGTACATCAACCATGCAGGAATAATGATCTGCATCGGGTTCTACTGAGTGATCCCTCCTCATTGAATCAAAAACCATGATGCCTTCGTCAACCAGCCGCGAATGGCTACAACCACACAAAACACCAGTAAAAGTAACAGAGTTTGGCTTCACCCAGGAGTCTAACATTTTTCTGAACAGCAGCAAGGCTTCTTCTCCATTCCCATGCATCGAGTTTGCAATGATCATTGTATTCCAAGCAACTGTATCCCTTCTTGGCATCATATCAAAGACCCTCCTCGAAAGTTCCAACTCACCACATTTTGCATACATGGAAACTAGAGCTGTTGTGGTTGCCAAGTCCTCCATCAAACAATTTCTAAAGATATAACTATGAACCTCTTTGCCTGCTCTCAAGCTCTCCAAATCTTTGCAAGCTGGTAACAAGCTAGTAATTGTTATCTGATTGGGCTTAAATCCTGATTCTTGCATTTGTCCAAGCATTTTCAGTGCCTGTTCAGTTTGCCCATTATTCAGGCACCCACCAATAACAGCATTCCAAGAAGCACCATCCAATTTAACACCTTCCCTTCTCATCCTACAAAACAGAGCTATACCCTTTTCGCAATCTCTATTCAAGAAATATGCTGTTAGAAGTACATTCCAGGACACAACATCTCGTTGAGGCATCATATCAAACACCATTTGAGCTTGTTTAATGCTCAGACAACTAGCATAGATGTTGACAAGTGCGCTGCTAACAAATACATTCTCTTCCATTGCATGTTTGACCACAAACCCATGAATCTCTCTGCCCAAATTCAAATATTTCAATTCTGAGCAAGCAGGTAGGATTGAAGACACAGTCACCGCATTGGGTCTCACTCCATTCAAACCCATATCGCGGAAAGCCACCAAACCTTGTCTAGGCAGCCCACAGTTTACATAGCAAGAACACAGAGAGGTCCATGAAACCACATCTTTGGCCGGCATGTCATCAAAAACCTGCCTTGCCCCATCAACGTATTTACATTTTCCAAACATATCAACCATGGCATTACCCAAAGCGATATCCGAATGAAACCCGAATCGAATTGCTTCATCATGAAGTTCTTTAGCATTTCTGAGATCACCCAATGACGCGCACGCCTTAGCAACCGAAAGAAGAAGAAGATTGTCGGGATCAATTTGGCGAGCTCTCAATGAAGCGTAAAGCTTTATAGATTCCTTTGGAAACCCATGCCGCGTGTGACCAGAAATTAGCACGGTCCATGCACGGAGGTCTGGATGGGGAATTTGGTCGAACAAGTGACGGGCACGTTGTAAATCGCCGGAATTGCAGTAAACTTTCAAGAACCGAAGGCTCAGGTGAGATGGGACGTTGGCGGGTAGCTTAGAAAGCATTTGATCTTAATGTTTCAACGGCTTTTTGCATCTTCTTCTAATTTCTAGGGACAAACTTGAAGTTGAAAAGTTTGGTTTCTTCGCACCAGGACAGGTAAATATGCGGACGATGACTTTTTATTAATTTTATTTCTGTGTGGTATTTTTTTATATAATATTTTTAGTGTGGCCTAAACCTATATCTTCATCAAAATTGGTTGACAAAAAATGTTAATTTCTGCCCTAATTATACCAGAGCAAGAAAACCAATGTGACAGAAATGTGAAACAGGATCAGGAAAACCAATGTTATATTTCCACATGCACCGCATGGTGGCTGTCTTCGATTCTTTTTGAGGTTGGAAAGGTCAAATACAATATGTTAACCGAAAAATGCGACTTCTGAAACATAAGTTGGGAGACATGTATTTGTCATGTGTGAGTTTCCAGGTCTTTTCATTCGACATGTGAAAAGGCCTTAGATATGGTATGCCCTCATGGTCCATATCCATGAGTTTCTTGCACAGTGACCAACTTTCCAAACCAAGGATTCGGGTCACTTAAGAAAAGTCTCACAACTATACGCATATAGTTTTTATCAGTATAAGAACATGTTTTACTTCTAGATTTTGGTTCTTCCATCTTCTCTGGAGAAGTCCTGTGCTAATTTTTTTCCGATACGAGTATACAATGCAAGCCTTGAGAAGCATTTTTGTGTGCTACTTCTTATTTCCCTTCTTAAGAATCTCCACTCCAACAACACTAGACACAATTACTCCAAATCGATATATTAGAGAAGGTGAAAGTCTAGTTTCAGCAGGTGGAAGCTTTGAACTGGGATTCTTTAGCCCTGGTAAATCAAATGGTCGATACTTGGGAATATGGTACACTGTTGATACTGAGGCAGTTGTATGGGTAGCCAACAGAGAAACACCACTTGGCGATACTTCAGGAGTTTTGAAGGTCACTGAGCAAGGAGTTCTAGTCCTTCTCAATAGCTCAAACAGCATTGTATGGTCATCCAATACATCAAGAACTGCAGGGAATCCAGTATCACAACTCCTGGACTCAGGAAATCTTGTTGTGAAAGATGGAAATGAAACCAACCCTGTTAACTTTTTGTGGCAGAGTTTTGATTATCTTTGTGACACATTCCTACCAGAAATGAAGCTTGGTCGGGACTTAGTTACTGGTTTTGAGAGGTACGTCTCGTCTTGGAGGAGCAAAGACGATCCTGCTTGAGGAGAGTTTTCGTTACGGATAGATCATTGTGGTTTCGCACAAGCTGACGTTGATGGGTAGCTTTGAAAGCATGCGACACCACCCACTACATCTTTGTTTTTTCAGTACTTTTGATTCCATGTCATTCCGCGTGGTTTTTGAACAAATTTATACTACAGTTTTTTTTATTATCGATAATTTATCCTATAGTTTGAGTGATGCCACTACTACAAATATTCAAAAAGACAACACTGAATACACAACGGTTGGCTCCAAAACCGTTGTAATTGTTTCTTCCACAACGGTTATTACGTAACCGTTGTTAAAGAGGGTTTTTAAGCGTTGTGGTTTAGGGTATTTGGTTTTCTGATTTTTTTTCACAACTAATTACAACGGTTTTTGTTTCAACCGTTGTAATTGAAGCTTAAAAAAAAAAAAACACGGAGTGAACATTTTTTTCTTAAGCCCGATAGTTCTCATTCTCTCTTATCTCTCTTCTATCTTCTTCTACCTCTCTCCGCGGTCTTGCTTCCCACCTCGTCGCCTTGCTTTCGCCATAGCCATAGACAGAGAGAGAGAGTCTCTCTCGTCTCCCTCTCTCCACGCTCTCTCTCTCTCTCTCTCTCTCTCTCTCTCTCTCTCTCCCGTCTCTTTCTCTCTCCTCCCTCCTTCTAGTTCAGAGGGATTTGGGTTGTAATTTTAGGGTTATTGATTTGGGTTTTAATCTAACCATTTGGGTGTTGGCTTTCGGGCGCTCTACCTCAATCAACAAAGGTAAAGGAAAAAAAAATTTAGGGTTTCAATTTATTTCGACACTGTTGTGATTTGGGTGTTAACCATCTCTGTTTGTTTCCTCTGCAGGTGCTTAGCTTTTCCATCTCTCTTGCCCTCTACGGCTGTTGCACTCACTCTGAAGCTTTGATAGGTAAGAACTCTGGAGTGCTTTTCTCTGTTTATGTTTCTCTTGTTTTCCCATTGTTTCCTTGTTTCTCAATCACGATGGCTGCCTCCTCTCATCTTAATTGTCCGTTTTGCCCCTTCCTTTACTTGATTCAGATATGACCAATGCTTCATATCTTATTTAACCAAGTCAATTTCGATCCCTGGCAGCATGAATTTGCATTCTTCTCTTGATTTGAGACCTTACCTTATTTTTAATTAATTAATTAATTATTTGTGTTTCTCAAATGTGGTTATTTTGCTTTTATTTTGGTATGCGAATTTGTTGCTTTCGTGCTTTGAATTTTTATAATGTGCTGTATAGCCTGCTATATATGGAATTTGGAGTTGTCAATAATGGACATTTTAGCTATCCCTTGACATTTCAAACATGGAAAGTTTTTTAGTACAAAATTGTAAGGAGGAGCCTCATTACAAAAGACGACACTCCTAACCTCAACGGTTTTAGAAGACTTTCTACAACGGCTAAAAACCGTTGTCTATTAACTTTATTGTAGTAGTGTGCTCTTTAATTTGGTAAGACTTTCAATGTGGTCTATATTTGCAATTTCAAACGTATTGGTCTATCTTTTTTGTCAACCAACGACTCATTTACGTATCTTACATGGCAACTTCTGAAACATGTCTTATTATTGTCCTAATGGTCCTAATGGTCCATAGTCAATGACTACCTTTCACAGAGGCCAACTTTTCAAACCCAGAGAAACGTGTCTTTTACTTTTAGTTTTTAGCTCTTCCATCTTCTCTGCCTAATTTATGTGCTAATTTTTTTCAATATAAAGTATTTAGTCTCAGAATATCAATGCAAGCCATGAAAAGCCTTTTTGTGTGCTCCTTCTTGTTCTCTTTCCTAAGTATCTCAACTACAACCACACTAGACACAATCACTCCAAGTCGATCTATGAGAGATGGTGAAACTCTAGTTTCAGCAGGTGGAAGCTTTCAACTGGGATTCTTTAGTCCTGGTTCATCAAAAGGTCGATACTTAGGAATATGGTACTCTGTTGATATTGAGACAGTTGTATGGGTAGCCAACAGAGAAACACCACTTGGCGATTCTTCAGGAGTTTTGAAGGTCACCGAGCAAGGAGTTCTAGTCCTTCTCAATAGCTCAAACAGCATGAAATGGTCATCCGATTCATCTGGAACTGCAGGGAATCCAGTATCACAACTCATGGATTCAGGAAACCTTGTTGTGAAAGATGGAAATGAAAGTAACCCTGATAACTTCTTGTGGCAGAGTTTTGATTATCCTTGTGACACATTCCTACCAGAAATGAAGCTTGGTCGGGACTTAGTTACTGGTTTAGATAGGTACTTCTCGTCTTGGAAGAGCACAGACGATCCTGCTCCTGGAAAGTTTTCAGTAAGGATGGATCACCGTGGTTTTCCACAAGTTGTTAGTACGAAAGAAGCTAAGATAACGGCTAGAGTAGGGTCATGGAACGGCCTTTATTTTGCAGCATATTCATATCCTCCACAAACATGGGAAAACCAAATAATTGAGCGTAAATTTGTGTTGGAGAAGGATGAGGTCTATTATGAGTACAGGCTTCTAAACATGTCCATATTCTCAAGATCTATGGTGAATCCATCAGGCATTGTGCAGCGATTCACATGGGTGTACCAAACGCATAGTTGGGAACTTACCTCTACATTACAAGCAGACCGGTGTGAGAATTATGCTTTGTGTGGTGCATATGCTAGTTGCAGTATCAATGTCTCTCCTATATGTGCATGCTTGAAGGGATTTGTACCAAAATCTCCAAAAGATTGGAATTCGGGATATTGGTCTGATGGGTGTGTTCGAAAGATTCCATTGGCTTGCAGCTCTGGAGATGGCTTCCTAAAGTACACTGGGGTTAAATTTCCAGACACATCTTTGTCATGGTTTGATAAGAGCATAAGCCTCAAGGAATGCAAGGGATTATGTTTGAACAACTGCTCATGTACGGCATCTGCAAATTTAGATATCAGGGAGGGAGGAACTGGCTGTTTGCTTTGGTTTGGTAACCTCACCGACATAAGACAATTCACTTCTGGTGTTGGTCAAGACCTCTATATACGGATGGCAGCTTCAGAACTTGGTAGCTCTTAAACTTTTATTTCATCTTATTTTATTTTTGCCATCCAATAGTGGATAACATTATCACAATATATTTAGACGTTAAGGGAATGAGGTTTTGTCTACTTGTTATGTTTTGCTTTTGGAAGTGTGTTTCATGGGGGCATCAGTTAGAAGCAACATGTTTAAAATTATTGATCTAGGTCCATAATCAAAGGTCGAACGACATGAAAACCACAATGGTAGTTATTTCCTCAGTTGGCCTTGCTGCTTCATCTGCAGCATGAGAAATTGGTTACCGAATTGCATAAATTTTTTGTTTCAATTCTGATATTTCAGATCAAATTGAGAAAAAGAGCAAGTTCAACAAGAAAAAGCTACTTGGAATTCTTCTCATCAGCTCTACACTTTTTCTTTTGGGAACTTTAATAATTGGATTGATATTGTATAGACGGAAGAAGAAACTCAGAAGTCAAGGTAATCTGAAATGTGGACCCTGATTCTTTCAAATGCATGATTGGATTGATATATGCATTAGATAAAGTTGTTAGTATCTAATTTAGGTAGTGCGTGATTTTCTTGTGTTCCAAGCTTTGGTTTAGGGTTAAGCAAATTACCAATTACATTGGCACAGATGGCATATTGTGATTTGATCAATTAATTTCAGGAGTCAGAAGCATGGATTGCAGAAAAGATTGCCTTGGAGAAGACATGGGATTACCACTATTAAACTTGACCACCGTAGCTAAAGCCACTAATGAGTTTTCAAGCAGCAACAAGCTGGGAGAAGGTGGTTTTGGACCCGTGTACAAGGTAACACAAATTTATGCAACTAAAGTGAGCTATTTAGTGACACAAGTTTTAAGACTTTTCTAAATGATGATCCATAGGGTACATTGATAGGAGGAAAAGAAATTGCAGTGAAAAGGCTTTCAAAGGATTCCGGACAAGGACTGAGGGAGTTCAAAAATGAAGTTAAGCTGATAGCCGGACTTCAACATCGCAATCTTGTAAAGCTTTTGGGTTGTTGCATTCAAGAAGATGAAAAAATTTTGATATATGAATTCATGACCAACAGAAGCTTGGACTTCTTTATTTTTGGTATGGTCCTCCCTGAAGCCAACCATATGGCTTTTAAGTCATACCATCTTTAATCATATTCTACAAGGATTCAATGGTGCATTGACTTAACAGGCTCAAAAAATTTTCAGATCATGAGGGACAAAAGTTGCTCGACTGGGCTACATGCTTCCACATTATTGGTGGAATTGCTAGAGGGCTTCTTTATCTTCACCAAGACTCTAGATTGAGAATTATCCATAGAGATTTGAAAGCTAGCAATATCCTGCTTGATAATAATATGAACCCTAAGATTTCAGACTTTGGCCTCGCTAAAACATTTGGTAGTGATCAAAGTCGGGGTAATACAAAAAGAGTGGTTGGAACGTAGTAAGTATATTTTCTATGGTTTACATTTTACATTGTGTTGTTTTTGTTGAAATTCTTACTCACTGCATTTTGATTGTGCAGTGGTTACATGTCTCCCGAATATGCAGTAGATGGAATTTTCTCGATGAAATCTGATGTCTTTAGCTTTGGAGTAATACTGCTAGAGATGTTGAGTAGGCAAAAGAACAGGGGATTTTCTCACCCAGATCACCACCTTAACCTTCTTGGACATGTGAGTATAAAGCATTAATAAGTACTATATTCTTTCAATGACATGCCATATAACAGTATAGAGGGTTGATGTAGCAATGCTCCAATTACATGCCACCCAGTTAACATATTGTATATGTTTCAATTCTTTAAGGCATGGATACTATGGATTGAAGATAAAGCATTGGAACTGATTGATAAGACATTACTTGATTCGTGCACCATATCTGAAGTGTTAAGGTGTCTTCATGTGGCGCTGTTATGTGTGCAAAGAGTACCTGAAGATAGACCAAGCATGTCATCTGTGGTTCTAATGTTGAGCAGTGATGTTTCCTTGCCTCCCCCAAAGCAGCCTGGTTTTTACACTGAGCGAAGTGTCCCTGAATCACCCTTAAGTACACGCCGGTGTTCAGCGAATACTTCCATTACAATAATAGAGGCTCGGTAGATCATCATTCTGGTGCTTGTTCATGCTTCTGTCTACCATCACAAAATTGTATAGGGCAGGTTGTCTACAACCTTAGCTGGAAAACAATGACATGAGATTATTAATATTATGCAAGAAAGATGTGATTGAATTATAAGTTTGCTTGGAACAGTTTCTACTGCACAACAAAGAAAGGATTTGGGGTTGTTGGGTTGAAGAAAATTTAAGGGGTATGCTTTGCCATGTATTTAACTTAATTATTTAACAAAATTTAAGATTCTACTCTTGTTCTTGATCGTCACTTTTGGGTTGTGGATTAACTATTCTGGTTATCCATTGACATTGTACACATTTTATGATATTTGTTAAATACAATATCTTTCCCCAAAAAAAAAACTTAATTATGTTCTTACTCCCCAAGGTATATATTTCAAATCTGTCAACCAACAAGCAGAAAAAGTGTGAATTGTTAAAAATGTGAGAGATTTGTAATTTCATGTTTGTTGAATTCAAATGGCAGCCCAAATGTTTGTTCCTCATATGCATTGTTGTGTTATGGGGTTTTCCATAAGTTATCACTTTTGGGTTTTTCCCAATTGGCTGGTCAGTTGCCAGTCGCTTTTCGATTGTTACAGTGAACAAATGATAACAATAAAAGATGAAAATATAGGAGGGAGGAGAGGCAAGAGGGACACCAAAGAGGCTGACACACGCCTTAGCAACCGATAGAAGTAGAAGCTTAATCATTCATGTCGCGTGTGGGCTAATATAAACACGGTCTATGCACGCCGGTTTGGTTCGGGAATTTAGTCGAACAAGTGACAGGCACGTCGTAAATAGGCGGGGTTACCGTGAACCTAAGGTGAAAGACGTTGATGGGTAGCTTTGAAAGCATGCGATTTTATTGTTTTAATGGCTTTTGCATCATATAATTTGAAGGGAGAAGCTTCAAGTTTACAAGTGACTTTGTAAACAGTTCTAAAGTATGGTTGGTTAGTTTGCGCCATGTAAGAAGCCAACGATGACTTGTGTTTAGTTTTCCTAATTATTGGCATGAAACGACACCACCCACTACATCTTTGTTTTTTCAGTACTTTTGATTCCATGTCATTCCACGTGGTTTTTGAACAAATATATACTATAGTTTTTATTTTTCGATAATTTATCCTATAGTTTTGGGGAATCAACCACATGGCAACATACATTTGTTATTGTCTTGTTATTGTCCTAATGGTCCTAATGGTCCATAGTCAATGACTACCTTTCACACCCAGAGAAGTTGGCATTCTTATTATCATTATAGAAACGTGTCTTTTACTTTTAGTTTTTAGCTCTTCCATCTTCTCTGCCTCATTTATGTGCTAATTTCTTTCGATATAGTCTCAGAATATTAATGCAAGCCATGAAAAGCCTTTTTGTGTGCTCCTTCTTGTTCTCTTTCCTAAGTATCTCAACTACAACCACACTAGACACAATCACTCCAAGTCGATCTATGAGAGATGGTGAAACTCTAGTTTCAGCAGGTGGAAGCTTTCAACTGGGATTCTTTAGCCCTGGTTCATCAAAAGGTCGATACTTAGGAATATGGTACTCTGTTGATATTGAGACAGTCGTATGGGTAGCCAACAGAGAAACACCACTTGCCGATTCTTCAGGAGTTTTGAAGGTCACTGAGCAAGGAGTTCTAGTCCTTCTCAATAGCACAAACAGGATTGTATGGTCATCAAATTCATCAACAACTGCAGGGAATCCAGTATCACAACTCATGGATTCAGGAAACCTTGTTGTGAAAGATGGAAATGAAACTAACCCTGATAACTTCTTGTGGCAGAGTTTTGATTATCCTTGTGACACATTACTACCAGAAATGAAGCTTGGTTGGGACTTAGTTACTGGTTTAGAGAGGTACGGCTCGTCTTGGAAGAGCACAGACGATCCTGCTCCTGGAGAGTTTTCAGTAAGGATGGATCGCCGTGGTTTGCCACAATTTGTTATTATGAAAGGAGCTAAGATAATGGCTAGAGCAGGGTCATGGAACGGCCATTCTTTTACAGGATATCCATATTCTCAACAACGAGCAGCACACCCAATATTTGGGTATGAATTTGTGTTTAACAAGGATGAGGTCTATTAATTTATGAGTACAGGCTTCTAAACACGTCCATATTCTCGAGATATATGGTGAATCCATCAGGCATTGCGCAGCGATTCACATGGGTGTACCAAACGCATAGTTGGGAACTTTCCTATACACTCCAAGCAGATCGGTGTGAGAATTATGCCTTGTGTGGTGCATATACTAGTTGCAGTATCAATGTCTCTCCCATATGTGCATGCTTGAAGGGATTTGTACCAAAATCTCCAAAAGATTGGAATTCAGGATATTGGTCTGATGGGTGTGTTCGAAAGATTCCATTGGCTTGCAGCTCTGGAGATGGCTTCCTAAAGTACACTGGGGTTAAATTGCCAGACACATCTTCGTCATGGTTTGATAAGAGCATGAGCCTCAAGGAATGTAAGGGATTATGCTTGGCAAACTGCTCATGTACGGCATATGCAAATTTAGATATCAGGGAGGGAGGAACTGGCTGTTTGCTTTGGTTTGGTAACCTCACTGACATAAGACAATTCACTTCCAGTGGTGGTCAAGACCTCTATGTACGGATGGCAGCTTCAGAACTTGGTAGCTCTTAGACTTTTATGTGATCTTGTTTCTGTTTTTCTAGCCAATACTGGATAACATTCTCACAATATATTTATAGGTTAAGGGAAAATGAGTTTTTGTCAACTTTTTATGTTTTTCTTTTGGATGGGGTTTTGATGGGGGCAGCAGTTAGAAGCAGCATAGTAAAAAGTATTGTGCTTTACCTAGATCTAGGTCCACAAATGGTGGTTATTTCCTCGGTTGGCCTTGCTGCTTCGTCTGCAGTTATGCAAAGTATGGCTAAAATAAGTTGGTGTTAGATTCACAATTACTGCGAAATGCGAGATTGCTTACCGAATTGCATGAAAGTTTTATTTTAATTGTAATCTTTCAGATCATATTGAGCGAAAGAGTAAGTTCATCAAGAAAAAGCTCCCTGGAATTCTCATCGGCTCTGCAGTTTTGCTTGTGGGAACGTTACTAATTGGATTGATATTGTATAAACGGAAGAAGAAACTCAGAAATCAAGGTAAATATCTCAAACGCGGGCCTGGATTCTTTCAAATACATGATTGTAAAATTCAGGCACAAAAAATTACACCGAAGTATCTCTACTATGAAATTTGCATTAGATTGTTTCGATAGTGTGTGATTTTCTTGTGTTCCAAGATTTGGCTTAGGGTCTCGCGTTTAAAAAATTAAATTGGGACACATGGCATATTGTGATTTGACCAATTGATTAGCCAATATAATTCTTACACATCTATTTTTCCATGATGAGGAGATCTCCTTGTCATTTCACGAGTTGGAAGCACAGATTGCACAAAAGATTACCTTGGAGAAGACAGGGAAGACATGGAGTTACCACCACTATTTGATTTGAGCACCGTAACTAAAGCCACCGATGACTTTTCAAGCAGCAACAAGCTGGGAGAAGGTGGTTTTGGACCTGTGTACAAGGTAACATAAATTTATGCAACTAAAGTGAGCTAATCTGTGGTACAAGTTTTAAGACTTTTATAAATGATGATCCATAGGGTACATTGATCGGAGGGAAAGAAATTGCAGTAAAAAGGCTTTCGAAGAATTCCGGGCAAGGAATGATAGAGTTCAAAAATGAAGTTATACTGATAGCAAGACTTCAACATCGCAATCTTGTAAAGCTCTTGGGTTGTTGCGTTCAAGAAGAGGAAAAAATCTTGATATATGAATTCATGCCCAACAAAAGCTTGGACTTCTTTATTTTTGGTATGCTTCGCCTTTAATCTTATAGTACAAGGATTCAATGTTGCATTGAGTTAACAGTCTCAAGTTTTCTTCAGATCAAGAAGGACAAAAATTGCTCGACTGGCCTACGTGCTTTCACATCATTGGTGGAATTACTAGAGGGCTTCTTTATCTTCACCAAGACTCTAGATTAAGGATTATCCATAGAGATTTGAAAGCTAGCAATATCCTGCTTGATAATAGTATGAACCCTAAGATTTCAGACTTCGGCCTTGCTAAAACATTTGGAATTGATCAAAGTCAGGGTAATACAAATAGAGTAGTTGGAACGTAGTAAGTATACCTGTTGTATGGTTTACAATTTACATTGTGTTGTTTTTGTCGAAATTCTTACTCACTGCAATTTGATTGTGCAGTGGTTACATGTCTCCCGAATATGCAGTAGATGGAATTTTCTCGATGAAATCTGATGTCTTTAGCTTTGGAGTTATACTGCTGGAGATGTTGAGTAGGAAGAAGAACAGGGGATTTTCTCATCCAGATCACCACCTTAACCTTCTTGGACATGTTAGTATAAAGCATTAAAGTACTATCATTTTACTTTGAAGAAACTAGTGAATTAGGCGATGCAATCTTCTAAGCTCCTCCTTCAATTCAATGACATGTCACCATAATAACATATCGTATATGTTTTAATTTTTGAAGGCATGGATACTATGGATTGAAGATAAAGCATTGGAACTGATTGATAAGACATTACGTAATTCGTGCACCATATCTGAAGTGTTAAGGTGTCTTCATGTGGCGCTGTTATGTGTGCAAAGAGTACCTGAAGATAGACCAAGCATGTCATCTGTGGTTCTAATGTTGAGCAGTGATGTTACCTTGCCTCCACCGAAACAGCCTGGTTTTTACACTGAACGAAGTGTCTCTGGATCACCATTAAGGACACACCTGTGTTCAGCGAATAATTCCATTACAACAATAGAGGCTCGGTAGATCATCTTTCTGGTGCTTGTTCATGCGTCTGTCTACCATTACAAAATGAATTTGGCGGATTGTCTACAACTTTGTAGTCTTAGCTAGGAAACAATGACATAAAATTATTCATAGTATCCAAAAAAGATGTGATTGAATTATAAGTTTGCTTGGAGCAGTCCCTACTTCACAGCAAAGAAAGGATTTGGAGTTGTTGGGTTGTTGAAAAAAATTCAAGGGGTGTGGCCTGATATCAACACAGTCCATGCACGCTGGTCTGGGTGGGGAATTTGATCGAACAAGTGACGGGCACGTTGTAAATCTGCGGAATTACAGTAGACTTTGAAGAACCGAAGGCTCAGGTGAGATGGGACGATGGCGGGTAGCTTAGAAAGCATTTGATCTTAATGTTTCAACGGATTTTTGCATCTTCTTCTAATTTCTAGGGACAAACTTGAAGTTTACAAGTGGCTTTGAAAACATTTAAAAGTTTGGTTTCTTCGCGCCAGGTCAGGTATTAACTATTTGCCCATGAACTGGTACGGCTGTACCAAATTTTTTTGACATTATTTTCAAATATTTTAGAATAAATCCTGGGTTATAATAAAAACTTAGTTTTATGATTAACTCTAAACGATGTTGGCTTTTTGATGCATTGAAAGGGAATTTGTAACATCTTGAAGTTAAGGGTGGGCATCAATCCGGCTAAATTGATGAAATCAGCCGATTCAAATTGTAATTACCGGTTTGGTTTGGTTTTAATTAATAAAAAAATTAAACGGTTTAAAAACCTAACCGAACTTTATATGGTTTGGTTTGATTTAGTTTTGAACTTTTATAAATAGACCTAAACCAAATTGAACCGTTATATATGAATATTTGAATTAAGCTATATTTGAAATTTTATGGCATGTTGAGCTTTAGATGGTTTCATACCCTAAAAAATGATTGAGGTATAGGACAAGTTGTGCATTTGTTGGGTTGTAATTGGGCTAACAATGTTGAAAAAATGGCGGAACCTCCCATTTAAAAACCTAACCGAACTGTATATGGTTTGGTTTGATTTAGTTTTGAACTTTTATAAATAGACCTAAACCAAATTGAACCGTTATATATGAATATTTGAATTAAGCTATATTTGAAATTTTATGGCATGTTGAGCTTTAGATGGTTTCATACCCTAAAAAAGGATTGAAGTATAGGACAAGTTGTGCATTTGTTGGGTTGTAATTGGGCTAACAATGTTGAAAAAATGGCGGAACCTTGATGGGAGGTTCCACCATGCTCGGCGGTGGTGCCACGAGGGTGGCTAGATCCGGCCAATGGGCCTTGGGCTACTGTGGTGGCTGGCGCGGTGGTCATGGCTATAGTCCGGTAGGTGGCACGGTGGTGAGAGGTGGTGGCGCCACCTTGTCGATCATGGGATCATGGGTGGAGTGGCTTTGGGCCGTCTGCGGTTTTGCCTCTCGTCATCTTGCTTCCAACCATGGTTGTTTGGAAGGCTTTGGTGGATTGGAAAATAGGTTTGGAGCACGCTTTGAGTATATCTTGTGCTCTCAATGAAAGCACCAATTTGTGAGAGCAAATTTCCCCACAAGAATATTCGATTGGGAAGATTCCTCTTTCTTCTTCGTCGCTTCTTTCTCCATGCAAAATAAAACAAATGAGAGGACCACACTCGGGGAGTGTTGGCCAAAGGCCCTCCGATGCCTAAATTAGTTCAAGAGTTTTGTAAGAAAAATACTAGCTAACTAGGGTACGGAGATATATGTGTTTATGGTGTAAACTGGGCGGCCGGAGCCTTTTGTAAGAGAGGGGGAGAGAGGAGGCGGCTAGAGTTTTTGAGAGGAAAATTTATGCAGAGTTTCAGTAGGAATTCAGACGTACCTCAACCCTTGTGTGTGGCCATCCTTTTATAGAGGTCTCGGGAGCTAGGGTTTCAGAGGAATAATTCCGTAGATAGAAGAGAATTATTCCTCCCAAATTTGGAATGATTTGATTAATTGGGGATTTGATTTATTAGGGTAAATCAAATCCCTAATTGTGATAGGTATCTGAAATTGATACTTAGGTGACGAGGGGTAAATTTAACTAAACAAACAAGACACAACACCACAACAATCAAGAGAACACACAGAGCATGCCACAAGGTACCTGCATCCCTAGAAGATTACTAGTGACAACTTAGGCACTCAGAAGGACCCGTCAATCTAGGCATCCCCTGTGCTAGCAACAACTATGGTGAAAGTGTGTGAAGTCATCAATATCAAGTAAACAGCAAACAGCAGATATAGATGACTAGTCAACCACCAAGAACAGAAACCCAGATAAATTTACAGATATGCAAAATAGGTTTTGTTTACCCAGAAACCCACCATTGGGAAAAACTGGGAGTCATCAACCGACTAGGCAATCCACTAAGTAGAAAAAGATTCTTACAAAGGAATACAAGCAAGCTCAAGCAAAACCTAGATCTATTTAGGAAGATGAGCTTTACCTCCTTTGTGCAATCTTCTTCTCCAACTTAGCAAAGCTTCAAGCTTAGTTCTTCATGGCAATGGCAGCTCCTTCTCCAGCTCGTTCATCCCATGGCACTAGCTTGCAAGCTCCAACTCAAACCGAAATCAAACTTTGGATTCAAGGGAGAAAGACTAATTTCTTCAAGAAACCATACTCTTGAAGAAATCAGTCACGAATCCGATCTAGATCTATATGAGAGAATGATTTAAATAGCTAGATGCAGATTCATATTTCAAAAGCAATTTTTCAAAAAGAAATCAATTAGAAAAACTCATAGATGAAATATGTGGTTCACTCTTGAGGAAGAAGAAGAGAAAGATGGAAACCCAATCTTTCCAAAACTTCCATACAAAAGAGACGACCTCCAAATGAGGAATTTACTTGCTTTTACAGACAGAAGATTCCATTAGATCAGACTGACACATGGCAGCAGAGAGAGAAAATAGAATAGGACAAAACAGATGGTTAACCAGCTGGAAATCGCACTGAGCAAAGATGACTAGTCATCTTTTATGAAAACAGTTTTAATGCATGATATGCAATGCATGATTTACCTTTGTCAAATTGCTTGAACCTCCATAGGATAGATGAGAGTTAAGAACACTTAGAGATGCTAAACTTAATCTATCCTTGAGCTTGATAAATACATATAAAAGTCCTATTACAAAATTATCAAGGGAAGCCAAAAGAATTAATCAAAATTCATACATTAACAGTATCAAATCAATTTCTAATTTAATTAGGTAACTCCTCCTTTAATTGGGAATTGTCGTAGGAATCAAATCAATTCTCAACCTAATTAGGTAACATTCAATTTAATTGGGTAATTGTTCAGTTCATTTTTACACATGATTTATCCTATTATTCACCCATTATTTTGAGTTAGTTCTTGACATTTTATAGCTTTTTACTTCCTTTTTGTGTTTTCATAGGTTTTACCTTGGTTAGAATGAAAATGAGCTAAACGTGCATTATTGGTTACAAATTCTGATTTTATTCATTTTCGTAGGTCAACTTCTTGGCCTTGGATCAGCATGCTCTGGTGCTCGGATGAGGTGAAGGTCTTCATGAAACTTGTTCCAATGGATGTTAACTACAACATATCCAAATTTGAGCTCCATTGGACAAGTATAGCCTATCCAACTGATCCTACATGTTACAGCAGCTCTAGAGAATTGTCTTGCTCCAGTTTTCACCCCCACTTGACAGCATCCTATTTCTACTTGTTACCAAGGTCTTAAATATCGGAGGTATCGGAAATATCGGAAGTCAAAAAACACGGAAATATCGCAGGAAATATCGGTATCGGAAAAAATTGAATAAAAACCACGGAAATTGTAAGAAAAACTTGGAAATTTTTATTGAAACTTTGCATGATGTTTATTTAGTCAATTATCTATTAGTTTATCACAAAAAATTGGAAGGAAATGCATTGCATGATGGATTTAACTGATTTAAGTTGATTATATAGCGAGCTGGCAAACACCGTAAGTGTAGAAAATATGTAGTAATTAATGAAAGAAGATTAAACACACCATAATCATTTATATATAATGAATTACTACAATATTTTACACTTTATACATTGCATGGTAAGGTACATGAGTGATTTAGTACCACATAGAGTTCCTATGAGGTTCAAAATTTTCACTATCTTCATCATCTCTATGTGTAGAGTAAGTATATTTTGAAGAGTAGTCATCAAATGATAAATCCCCAAAATAGTTTTGCATGTAATTGTTAACATGCCACCCATATGGATCCGAGATTGGTTGACGTTGTCCATAAGCAAAATCATTTGAAGATTGAGTCTCGGATTCTTTCCATGAGTCGCTTGATTCCATCCCAACAGGAATGAGATATGAAGGGTAGGGAAATGGTTGGTTATGAGTATAACCATAGTTACTACTCATCTCACGTGAAAATTTGTTTCTTGCAAAAAGAATTCAAAACAAAACCATGTATATATATAAATATTTTAGTATTTTCACAAAAACATAAGTGATATGGTGGTTAAGGTGTTGAAGGAGTAAAATGGTTTTCACAAATACCATGTATATAAATATTTTTGGGTTTCGTATCGGGATATTATCGATAATATCTCGATATATTGCCCAAATCATTCATAAAAATGTTGAAAATATCTTCCCGATATTATCGATATATTGACGATAACACTATGGTTAGTTGTTAAAATATCGGACCCCCAACAATCAGATATTATCAGGATAATATCGAGGATATTATCGATATTTAATACCTTGCTTGTTACCAAACCTTTTGGTAACAATGAATTACCGTTGAAGTGGGACTTCTTGAGTCAAATGGAGCCTTGGAATATACTTTAAAACAAAACTTCATCATTAGCAAGGAGACAAGGAGACAATGGGTGAAGACTTTGGCAATAGAATATTAAAAGTAAAAGCTGAAAAGGAGGAAAGAGAAGGGAGCAAAGGGAATGTGCATCAGCCTTTGAACGTGGGATTCATTGGAGGGAATTAATTGAGCAGGTTTTGGAGCTGAGGAGCTACCAAGGAAGGGGAAGTGCAGCCAAGCAAGAGGAAAAAGGAAGACTTCCACCATTGAAGACCTTGAGCTTCCATCACTTACAAAATCTGTAAACTCTTTCTAGTTATATTTCGAATTTGTGTTTGAAATGATTATGAGGAACTAAACTCCATAGCTAGGGCTTAGGTTGAAGCCCTAAACATGAAAACCTTATTGTTTTGATGCTTGAGTGTATGAATTTCTAGGTATTTTTGATGAATTCCAATTCACCAAATTAATCTATCCTTGATGTGTGTTTTTCCTTGGTTGGCCATCTTTGAAAGCATGCTTCTTGAGATTGTTGGGATTATGTGTATCTTCATGTTGTCCTAAGCAATAAATGGATGAAGTAAGAATCATTCATGTGAATTGGTTTCTTGAATGCCTAATGTAAACATCATGCTATTAGGGTTCTTGTGGTGTTCATATTTTCTTTGAGCTTAATGAGTTTTTCTTGTAATTGAATCAAAGTACTAAGCACACCTAGATTCGGTTATAGGGAAGGCACAAGCATTGTAGCACTAGCACTGCACTTTACGTATATTAGAGAGAATCAATGCGTCTTGAGCCACTAGTATTGGTCTTGATTGCGAATATCTTCATCAACACATTTAGAGTTCATCACTTGAGTATCTATGAACATGGGTAGAATTGTTTAGGGTGGATTCCGAAACCCTAGTGTTTGTTACTTGGTACTTTCACATTTTGATAACTCATCTCTGCCATTCTTGTTAAATTTAGAGTTCATTTACTTTCATGCAATAGAAATAGGTCACTTGAACCAAACCGAACCACCCCCCCTGTTAGAATACAGAGACTATTATCTTGTATTTGATTCTTAGATGAGAAAATGAGAGTTGAAAGGAAAATGAGAGAGAGAGCTTAGGGAAGAAGAAGAGCTAGCTGGATACTAGCTCAGCTCCAAAACAATTCATGCGTATATTGCCTTCTGACAAAGCCGTTAGGAATAGAACATTCCTCTTACATCATTCAAATCTTAGCCATTCATTCACTACCCTATGAGATAGAGACACGTGGCATACACTATTATATCCTAGCTGCACAGTTGGACTGTTATCCAACGGCTACATTTTCAAACTAGAATAATAAACCTATCTCAGCAGCTGCACTTATAAACTAACACTCCCTTCTAAGTGTTGTGCTGAGATAACACCTAAAGCCTTCCTTAGATACTCAAACCGATCCCTTGCTAATGGCTTGGTGAATATATCAGCAACCTGTTCTTCAGTTTTGCAATAAAGCAAATCGATCTCACCATTCTGAAGAGCATCTCGAATGAAATGAAACATGCGATTGATGTGTCTAGTTTTGTGGTGTTGAACCGGATTCTTTGATATAGCAATAGCCGAAGTGTTGTCACACAGCAACTGAGTTGGTTCTACCTGTTCCTCTCCAAAATCTGATAACACAAATCTAAGCCAAACAGCTTGTGTAGTTGCTTCAGCTGCACTTATGTATTCTGCCTCTGCAATGGAGAGAGCCACACTGCTCTGCTTAATTGAGGCCCAAGAAAACACTCCTGACCCCAAGTTAAATGCATAACCTGATGTGCTTCTCATATCATCTTCACTTCCACTCCAATCGCTGTCACAATAGCCAATTAACATAGCTCCTTTTCCTTTTTCATAAGCAATGCCATAACTCATAGTGCCTTGTATATATCTTAGCACCCTTTTTGCTGTTCCCATGTGCTTCTTGGTAGGATTGTGCATGAATCTGGCCAAAAGACTAGCTGCAAACATAATGTCCGGTCTTGTTGCAGTTAAATAGAGCAAGCTTCCTACCATTTGTCTATACAAAGTCTCATCTGCAAAGTTACTCCCATCCACTTTAGATAGTTTTTCATTCACTGCCAATGGTGTTGCAACAGATTTGCAGTCCTTGAGTCCAAACTTGTCAAGCAAAGTCTTTGCATATTTCTTTTGATGCAAGAAAATGCAAGTGTCAGTTTGTAAAACCCCAAGGCCGAGAAAGTGATGAAGCAATCCAAGATCTGTCATCTCATATTGTCTCATCATCTCATTCTTAAATTCAAACATCATCTCCCTTGAGCTCCCTCTATAGATAATATCATCTACATAGAGTGACACAATAAGAATACCACTTGTAGACCTCTTAGTGTATAAAGTAGCTTCACTTAAGCTCCTATGACAACCAGCTCTAGTAAAATAGGAATTTATCTCTTCGTACCAAGCTCTTGGAGCTTGCTTCAAACCATATAAAGCCTTCTTAAGCCTATACACCTTATCTTCACTTCCTTGTATCACAAAACCGGATGGTTGATCCACATACACCTCTTCACTTAGTACTCCATTGAGAAAAGCTGATTTCACATCTAATTGGAAAAGCTTCCAATTCTTCTGTGCAGCCAATGCTACCAAAGCTCTCACAGTGTCAAGCCGAGCCACTGGTGCAAAGGTCTCATTGAAGTCTATTCCAGGCTTCTGAGAATATCCCTTTGCAACCAGCCGAGCCTTATTCTTTTGCACAGATCCATCTAGGTTCAGTTTAGTCTTATAGACCCATTTGACTCCAATGATTGGTTTATCAAATGGTCTATCCACAAGCTCCCATGTATTGTTCTTTTCAATCATGGTGATTTCATCTTCCATTGCTTTCTTCCAAGAGTCATCCTTTGCTGCCTCTTCAAAACTTTCTGGTTCTATAATGCACATATTGCATTTTTCATAAATTTCTGCAATGCTCTTGTATTTGAGAGGAGTATGATCAACATCCTGTGGACCTATGACCCTTTCTTGATCACTGATTTCAGTGTTTAAGCTAGGCACCTCATTCACTTCCAATTGTTCTTCAAATTCACAAGAACTCCCTTCTTCTCCTTGGTCTTCTTCTCGGATTCCAGTGAGCTGAATGTTCACACCAGTTTCCTTCTTTGCATTCCAATCCCAACATACATTCTCACTAAATATTACATCTCTTGAAACAATCACCTTCTCAGTTTCAAGATTATACAGCCTGTATCCTTTCTCACAGCTGCCATACCACAGGAAGATACATCTCTTGCTTGCCAGATCTAATTTCTGTCTTTACTGTTTTGGTACATGAGCATAACACAGTGAGCCAAACACCTTTAGATGCTTAACTCCTGGTTTCCTTCCACTATAGGCTTCGAATGGTGTCTTTTTGCTCAAGGCTTTAGTTGGACACCTATTCAAGATATACACAGATATGTTGACTGCCTCAGCCCAAAAATCAAATGGAATTTTCTTCTCCAGCATCAAACACTTGGCCATTTCTACTATAGTTCTATTTTTCCTCTCTGCCACACCATTTTGCTGTGGTGTGTATGGGGTTGTAAGCTGTCTTTCAATGCCTACATCTTCACAGAAACTGTCAAACTCCACTGAAGTGTATTCTCCCCCTCTATCACTTCTCAACTTTTTCAGTTTATAATCACTTTGCAATTCCACAGTGGCTTTGAATTTCTTAAACACATTTAGAACTTCAGACTTGTGCCTTAAGAAATAGACCCAACACATCCTTATGCAATTGTCTATGAAAGTGAGAAAGAACTGATTTCCAGCTTTGGTAACTGTCTGCATAGGACCACAGATGTCACTGTGAATAAGTTCAAGTGGAGTTCGTGCTCTAGTAGTAGCCTCTCTTGGAAATGCTTCTCTACACTGCTTGCCTAGAACACACCCCTCACACACCTCTTTAATCCCTTTAATTTCTGGTAGTCCTACTACCATATCTTGTTCTTTCAACAATTTCAGACTGCTCATATTGAGATGTCCAAACCTTCTATGCCAAAGTTCAGTAGAATGATCTACACTTGCTCTATAAGCTAAGTGCATTTCAGCCTGCAGTTTCATGGGAAAACTTCTATTACCTCTCATTTGTACCTTTGCAACCAGATTTGAATGAGAGCTGTCATTGTAGATTTCCACCTTGTGATCTCCAAATACCAAATAGTAGTCGTGCTCTATCATATGACCCACACTGAGTAAGTTCTCTTTCAGTCCAGGTACTAGCATTATTTCTTTGATATATCTCTTGCCTACTTTGGTTTCAACCACAAGAGTGCCTTTGCCAGTTACTTCTACACGCTGTCCAGTTCCCATTTCAACCTTTGCAGTCACATTTCTGTCAATATCCACCAGCAGATCCTCTTTTCTTGTCATGTGATTACTACACCCACTGTCCAAATACCAAACTTCTTCATCCCTTGTTATACCAGCACCAATTGCATTGCTAGCATAGAACATAGTTGGTGCAGCTTCCACTTGAGTAGCATAGTTAACATGCTGTGTTGTTTTCTTGCTATAGCAGTCTTTTGCAATGTGGCTGAACCTATCACAGTTATAACACTTTGGCTTGCCCTTGAATCGACACTCACCAAAGTGTAACTTACCACAGTGCTTGCAGGGAGTTTTAGTGCCTTCACTTGTCTTGTTATCCCACTTCTTGCCTTTTGACTTCCAATTCTTATGCTGCTTATTGTTTTGATCTCCAGTTTTAACCGGTTTAGCATCTACACTAAGGCTAGCAAATGCCTTCTCTGTTCTGTTTTCAGAATGTCTATCTAACCTCAACTCAAAGCTCTTTAGTGAGGCTACTACCTCCTGCACCTCAATTTCATTCAGGTCTCTCGAGTGTTCAATAACTGAGCAGATAGAGTCATAAGCAGATGGCAAGCTAATTAACAATTTCTGTACCACTCTTTCTTTAGACAGTACCTCTCCATAGCTACGCATTTGGTTAATCACATCAAACAATTTGGTAATGTAGGCAGACAAAGATTCACCATCTCTCATTCTAGTATACTCAAACTCCCTACGCAGACTTTGTAATTTGACATTTTTTACATGTTTGTCACCTCGAAATTCCTGCATCAAGAGATTCCAAGCTCCTTTAGAAGTTTCTTCATGAGAAATCCGGGGAAAAATCTCATCAGATACTGCCCCTTGAATCAGCCCCAATGCCTTTGCATCTTTCATCAGCTTCTCTGATTCTGGACCACTCGAAACATCCTTTTTCATCTTCTGCTCACCAGATTCACCAGCTCCCTTCGATTCTTCCTTTTCCTTCTTCTTTTCAACAGATGCATAAGCTCCTTTAGAATCTGACCACTCTAATCCTTTTTCAACCAGATCCCATAATCCATGAGACCTGAAGATGGTTCTCATCTTTATGCTCCAAAACTCATAATTATCGCCATTGAAGATTGGCGCTCTCACCTCCCCTCCAGATCCAGATCCAGCCATGTTAGACGCAGACCTTCACACACTAGCTTCAAAACGCAGCTTCTTCACAGAATCGAACGCCCAATTTAATTGATCAAACCTGGCTCTGAGGCCCTGTTAGAATACATAGACTATTATCTTGTATTTGATTCTTAGATGAGAAAATGAGAGCTGAAAGGAAAATGAGAGAGAGAGAGCTTAGGGAAGAAGAAGAGCTAGCTGGATACTAGCTCAGCTCCAAAACAATTCATGCGTATATTGCCTTCTGACAAAGCCGTTAGGAATAGAACATTCCTCTTACATCATACAAATCTTAGCCATTCATTCACTACCCTATGAGATAGAGACACGTGGCATACACTATTATATCCTAGCTGCACAATTGGACTGTTATCCAACGGCTACATTTTCAAACTAGAATAATAAACCTATCTCAGCAGCTGCACTTATAAACTAACACCCCCCCGCACCCCCCCCCCCCCCCCCCCCCCCAATGTACTTTCACATTTTGATAACTCATCTGCAACATGAGAAATTGCTTACCGAATTGCATTAAAATTTTGTTTCAATTCTGATATTTCAGATCAAATTGAGAAAAAGAGCAAGTTCAACGAGAAAAAGCTACCTGGAATTCTTCTCATCAGCTCGACACTTTTTCTTTTGGGAACTTTAATAATTGGCTTGATATTGTATAGACGGAAGAAGAAACTCAGAAGTCAAGGTAAATATCTCAAATGCGGACCCTGATTCTTTCAAATGCATGATTGGATTGATATATGCATTAGATAAAGTTGTTAGTATCTAATTTTGGTAGGGTGTAATTTTCTTGTGTTCCAAGCAATGGTTTAGGGTTAAGCAAATTACCAATTACATTGGCACACATGGCATATTGTGATTTGATCAATTACCGTGTACAAGGTAACATAAATTTATGCAACTAAAGTGAGCTGTTCTGTGATACAAGTTTAAATGATGATCCATAGGGTACATTGATAGGAGGAAAAGAAATTGCAGTGAAAAGGCTTTCAAAGGATTCCGGACAAGGACTGAGGGAGTTCAAAAATGAAGTTAAGCTGATAGCCGGACTTCAACATCGCAATCTTGTAAAGCTTTTGGGTTGTTGCATTCAAGAAGATGAAATTTTTTTTGATATATGAATGACCAACAGAAGCTTGGACTTCTTTATTTTTAGTATGGTCCTCCCTGAAGCCAACCATATGGCTTTTAAGTCGTACCATCTTTAATCTTATTCTACAAGGATTCAATGGTGCATTGACTTAACAGGCTCAAAAGTTTTTCAGATCATGAGATTATTAATATTATGCAAGAAAGATGTGATTGAATTATAAGTTTGCTTGGAACAGTTTCTACTGCACAACAAAGAAAGGATTTGGGGTTGTTGGGTTGTAGAAAATTTAAGGGTATGCCTTGCCATGTATTTAACTTAATTATTTACCAAAATTTAAGATTCTACTCTTGTTCTTGATCGTCACTTTTGGGTTGTGGATTAATTATTCTGGTTATCCATTGACATTGTACACATTTTATGATATTTTTTAAATACAATATCTTTCCCCCCAAAAAAAACTTAATTATGTTCTTACTCCCCAAGGTAAATTATAGAAGTGTTCAAACTGTCAACCAACAAGCAAAAGAATTGTTAAAAATGTGAGAGACTTGTAATTTCATGTTTGTTGAATTCAAATGGCAGCCCAAATGGTTGTTCCTCATATGCATTGTTGTGTTATGGGGTTTTCCATAAGTTATCACTTTTGGGTTTTTCCCAATTGGCTGGTCAGTTGCCAGTCACTTTTCTATTGTTGCAGTGAACAAATGATAACAATAAAAGATGAAAATATAGGAGGGAGGAGAGGCAAGAGGAACACCAAAGAGGCTGACTCACGCCTTTGATTTATCTATAATTTATCCTATAGTTTTGGGGAATCAACCACATGCTCTTTAATTTGGTAAGACTTTCAATCATATTGGTCTTACATGGCAACTAGATAGAAGATACAAAAGCACATATATTTGAATGCTAGATATCATTGAAACATCATTGAAACTTCTGAAACATATCTTGTTATTGTCCTAAACTCCTAATGGTCCTAATGGTCCATAGTCAATGACTACCTTTCACAGAGGCCAACTTTTCAAACCCAGAGAAGTTGGCATAAGCATACTTACTATCAGTATAGAAACACGTCTTTTACTTTTAGTTTTTAGCTCTTCCATCTTCTCTGCCTCATTTATGTGCTAATTTCTTTCGATATAAAAGTATGTAGTCTCAGAATATCAATGCAAGCCATGAAAAGCCTTTTTGTGTGCTCCTTCTTGTTCTCTTTCCTAAGTATCTCAACTACAACCACACTAGACACAATCACTCCAAGTCGATCTATGAGAGATGGTGAAACTCTAGTTTCAGCAGGTGGAAGCTTTCAACTGGGATTCTTTAGCCCTGGTACATCAAAAGGTCGATACTTAGGAATATGGTACTCTGTTGATACTGAGACAGTTGTATGGGTAGCCAACAGAGAAACACCACTTGGCGATTCTTCAGGAGTTTTGAAGGTCACTGAGCAAGGAGTTCTAGTCCTTCTCAATAGCACAAACAGGATTGTATGGTCATCAAATTCATCAACAACTGCAGGGAATCCAGTATCACAACTCATGGATTCAGGAAATCTTGTTTTGAAAGATGGAAATGAAACTAACCCTGATAAATTCTTGTGGCAGAGTTTTGATTATCCTTGTGACACATTCCTACCAGAAATGAAGCTTGGTTGGGACTTAGTTACTGGTTTAGATAGGTACATCTCATCTTGGAGGAGCACAGAAGATCCTTCTTCAGGACAGTTTTCATTTCGGATGGATCGTCGTGGTTTCCCACAATTTGTTGTTATGAAAGGAGCTAAGATAATAGCTACAGCAGGGTCATGGAACGGACTTTATTTTACAACAGATCCATATCCTCCATCAACACGAGCAAACCGAATGTTGGGGTTATTTGTGTTGAACAAGAATGAGATCTATTATGAGGACAGGCTCCTAAACAGGTCCATGTTCTCAAGATTTATAATGAATCCATCAGGTGTTGCGCAGCGATTCACATGGGTGCACCAAACACATAGTTGGGAACTTTCCTCTACATTGCAAGCAGATCGGTGTGAAAATTATGCCTTGTGTGGTGCATATACTAGTTGCAATATCAATGTCTCTCCCTTATGTGCATGCTTGAAGGGATTTGTACCAAAATCTCCAAAAGATTGGAATTCGGGATATTGGTCTGATGGGTGTGTTCGAAAGATTCCATTGGCTTGCAGCTATGGAGATGGCTTCCTAAAGTACACTGGGGTTAAATTGCCAGAGACATCTTCCTCATGGTTTGATAAGAGCATGAGCCTCAAGGAATGTAAGGGATTATGTTTGGAAAACTGCTCATGCACGGCATATGCAAATTTAGATATCAGGGGAACTGGCTGCTTGCTGTGGTTTGGTAGCCTCATTGACATAAGGGAATTCACTCCCGGTGGCGGTCAAGACCTCTACATACGGATTGAAGCTTCAGAACTTGGTAAGTCTTAGACTTTTATTTGATCTTATTTTTGTTTTTCTAGACAACAGTGGATAACATTTTGACAATATATTTAGAGGTTAAGGGAAAATGAGTGTTTGTCAACTTTTTATGTTTTTCTTTTGGATGGGGTTTTGATGGGGGCAGCAGTTAGAAGCAGCATGGTTAAAAGTATTGAGCTTTACCTCGGTAGGCCTTGCTGCTTCGTCTGCAGTTATGCAAAGTATGGCTAAAATAAGTTGGTGTTAGATTCACAATTACTGCGAAATGCGAGATTGCTTACCGAATTGCATGAAAGTTTTATTTTATTTGTAATCTTTCAGATCATATTGAGCGAAAGAGTAAGTTCATCAAGAAAAAGCTCCCTGGAATTCTCATCAGCTCTGCAGTTTTGCTTGTGGGAACGTTACTAATTGGATTGATATTGTATATACGGAACAAGAAACTCAGAAATCAAGGTAAATATCTCAAACGCGGACCTGGATTCTTTCAAATACATGATTGTAAAATTCTGGCACAAAAAATAAAACCAAAGTATCTCTACTATGAAATTTGCATTAGATTGTTTCGATAGTATGTGATTTTCTTGTGTTCCAAGATTTGGCTTAGGGTTTCATGTTTAAGCAATTAAATTGGGACACATGGGGCATATTGTGATTTGACCAATTGATTAACCAATATAATTCTTACACATCTATTTATCCATGCTGAGGAGATCTCCTTGTCATTTCAGGAGTTAGAAGCATAGATTGCACAAAAGATTACCTTGGAGAAGACAGGGAAGACATGGAGTTACCACCACTATTTGATTTGAGCACCGTAGCTAAAGCCACCAATGACTTTTCAAGCAGCAACAAGCTGGGAGAAGGTGGTTTTGGACCTGTGTACAAGGTAACATAAATTTATGCAACTACAGTGAGCTAATCTGTGATACAAGTTTTAAGACTCTTATAAATGATGATCCATAGGGTACATTGATCGGAGGGAAAGAAATTGCAGTAAAAAGGCTTTCGAAGAATTCCGGGCAAGGAATGACAGAGTTCAAAAATGAAGTTATACTGATAGCAAGACTTCAACATCGCAATCTTGTAAAGCTCTTGGGTTGTTGCGTTCAAGAAGAGGAAAAAATCTTGATATATGAATTCATGCCCAACAAAAGCTTGGACTTCTTTATTTTTGGTATGGTGCTCTCTGATACCAACCATATGGCTTTCAAGTCATACTATGCTTCACCTTTAATCTTATACATACAAGGATTCAATGTTGCATTGAGTTAACAGTCTCAAGTTTTCTTCAGATCAAGAAGGACAAAAATGGCTCGACTGGCCTACGTGCTTCCACATCATTGGTGGAATTGCTAGAGGGCTTCTTTATCTTCACCAAGACTCTAGATTAAGGATTATCCATAGAGATTTGAAAGCTAGCAATATCCTGCTTGATAATAGTTTGAACCCTAAGATTTCAGACTTCGGCCTCGCTAAAACATTTGGAAGTGATCAAAGTCGGGGTAATACAAATAGAGTAGTTGGAACGTAGTAAGTATATTTGTTGTATGGTTTACATTGTGTTGTTTTTGTTGAAATTCTTACTCACTGCAATTTGATTGTGCAGTGGTTACATGTCTCCCGAATATGCAGTAGATGGAATTTTCTCGATGAAATCTGATGTCTTTAGCTTTGGAGTTATACTGCTGGAGATGTTGAGTAGGAAGAAGAACAGGGGATTTTCTCATCCAGATCACCACCTTAACCTTCTTGGACATGTTAGTATAAAGCATTAACGTACTATCATTTTACTTTGAAGAAACTAGTGAATTAGGCGATGCAATCTTCTAAGCTCCTCCTTCAATTCAATGACATTTCACCATAATAACATATCATATATGTTTTAATTTTTGAAGGCATGGATACTATGGATTGAAGATAAAGCATTGGAACTGATTGATAAGACATTACGTGATTCGTGCACCATATCTGAAGTGTTAAGATGTCTTCATGTGGCGCTGTTATGTGTGCAAAGAGTACCTGAAGATAGACCAAGCATGTCATCTGTGGTTCTAATGTTGAGCAGTGATGTTACCTTGCCTCCACCGAAACAGCCTGGTTTTTACACTGAACGAAGTGTCTCTGGATCACCATTAAGGACACGCCTGTGTTCAGCGAATAATTCCATTACAACAATAGAGGCTCGGTAGATCATCTTTCTGGTGCTTGTTCATGCGTCTGTCTACCATTACAAAATGTATTGGCAGTCCAAAAAAGATGTGATTGAATTATAAGTTTGCTTGGAGCAGTCCCTACTTCACAGCAAAGAAAGGATTTGGAGTTGTTGGGTTGTTGAAGAAAATTCAAGGGGTGTGGCCTGATATCAACACAGTCCATGCACGCTGGTCTGGGTGGGGAATTTGATCGAACAAGTGACGGGCACTTTGTAAATCTGCGGAATTACAGCAGACTTTGAAGAACCGAAGGCTCAGGTGAGATGGGACAATGGCGGGTAGCTTATTTGATCTTAATGTTTCACCGGATTTTTGCATCTTCTTCTAATTTCTAGGGACAAACTGGAAGTTTGCAAGTGGCTTTGAAAACATTGAAAAGTTTGGTTTCTTCGCGAAAGGTCAGGTATTAACTATTGGCTAAACTGGTGATTTTCCCATGAACTGGTACGGTTGTACCAAATTTTTTTGACATTATTTTCAAATATTTTAGAGTTAATCCTGGGTTATAATAAAAACTTAGTTTTATGATTAACTCTAAACGATGTTGGCTTTTTGGTGCATTGAAAGGGAATTTGTAACATCTTGAAGTTAAGGGTGGATATCAATACGGCTAAATTGATGAAATCAGCCAATCCAAATTGTAATTACCAATTTGGTTCGGTTTTAATTAACAAAAAGTTAAACGGTTTAAAAACCTAACCAAACTGTATATGGTTTGATTTGATTTAGTTTTGAATTTTTATAAGTAGACCTAAACCAAATCGGACCGTTATATATGAATATTTGAATTAAGCTATATTAGTTATGAAATTTGAAATTTTATGGCATGTTGAGCTTTAGGATGGTTTCGTACCCTAAAAAATGATTGAAGTATAGGACAAGTTGTGCATTTGTTGGGTTGTAATTGGGCTAACAATGTTGAAAAAATGCAAAAGAAAAAGAGAATTGGGCTTAGGCCCAAACCAACAGAACCAAACCGAACTAAACCATCTTAAAGTGATTTGGTTTTCTTCATGATTTTTGTTAAAACCAAATTGAACCAAATCGTTATATTATAATTGATTCAGTCTTAATTTTGAGGTGAAACCAATCCAATAGAAAATATGCCTGCCCCTACTTGAAGTATATGTTTTAAACCTTAAATTACACATTCATATACCAAAGAGTTGATTCTTCCTTTAAAAAAAAATTGGGAATATTGTTTTCCCTCTTGCAATGGTTTAATGTGAAATACTTTATTTTTATTTACACTTCATTTTACATATATATACCAAACAACTTATTCTAAGTCTCCAAAAAGCCCCTGTACGATCAATTAATTGTATTATTGATGACCATATTGTAACCAATGCTTTCAGTTAATGAAATTTACTTCTTTTTGTTTTTAAAAAAAAAGTCTCCAAAAAACTTATGTTTGATTTCTTTAAAATGTATGTTAAAGTTAACCAAGTAATTTGAAATATTGAAGAAAGATTAAGTTATCAATAAATAAATAAGAGTGTTGTTAAATAAACCCTAAAATTAACTGAGTACACCCTGGATATAAGTACACCCTAATATTTTAAGCAAATTACCAATTACATTGACATACATGGCATATTGTGATTTGATCAATTGATTAACCGAGAGAATTCTTACATTTGTCCATGCTGAAGAAATCTCCCACCCAATTTCAGGTGTCAGAAGCATGGATTGCAGAAAAGATTGCCTTGGAGAAGACATGGGATTACCACTATTAAACTTGACCACCGTGGCTAAAGCCACTAATGACTTTTCTGTTAAAGAATTGTAATGTCAACGGTTGACTTGATTACTTTCCATATCAATTTATATTTCCTGTATCAATTGCATATATTATGATTGCTGTCACAAGCTATAGTGTAGGCGTAGATTTATTCTTTCCATTCTTACACACTGTTGTAAAGCCTTTAAATACCTTCTTTGAGATTCAATACAATTATCGAATTCTCAAAACTTTACATGGTATCAGAGCATACCTCCACCTTTTTCATATTCCTAGTATGCATAAAAATCTTCTCTCAGTTGCTCGTTTCACTCAAGATAATAATGTACTTCTTACTTTTGATGCTAATCAATTTTGTATTTATGATAACTCCACTAGTGCTACTCTGTTTTAGGGCCAATGCAAAGATGGTCTCTATCCTATTCCTTCATCCTCTCTCCACACTATTCCTCAAGCTTTTGCTGCCATGAGTTTGCCTTATTCTATATGGCACAGTAGATTAGGTCATCCTTCTCACAAGATCTTATTGTATTTAGGATCAAATAAATTGTTATCACCTAGTTTTAAATTTCAAAAATCCTTTTGTCAGGGGTGTGCTTTGGGTAAGTCCACACACCTCCCCTTTTCTAGTAGTAATGAAATCAGTGCCTTATTTCCTTTTGCCTTGGTGCATTCTGATGTATGGCAATCTCCTGTACTTTCAGTCACTGGTTATAAATACTATGTTATTTTTACTGATGACTTTACCCGTTACACTTGGTTTTATCCTATGCGTAAAAAATCAGAGGTGTTTTCTCATTTTAAAACTTTTCTTGCCTCTATACAAAATCACTTTGCTGCATCCTTAAAATCCTTTCAAAGTGACGGGGGAGGAGAATTTGTTAATTCCTCCATGTCAGAGTTGTGCAAAAATCTTGGCATTCACCACCGTATTTCTTGTCCACACACACCAGAACAAAATGGCCTTGCTGAACGCAAGCACCGTCACATCTCTGAAATGGCTCATACATTTCTTGTTTCTAGTGGTGTTCCTCTTAAATTTTGGGTTGAGGCTATGTTAACTTTGGTTTATCTTATTAATTGTATCCCCACACCTGTCTTGCAAAGGGATTCACCTTTTTCTCGTTTATTTGGTCACGTGCCTTGTTACTCTGATCTTCGTACTTTTGGGTGTGCTTGTTATCCCCACCTTGGTGCTTATCTCACTAACAAACTATTACCAAGAACTGTTGAGTGTGTTTTCTTAGGTTACAGCTCTCAGCATAAGGGGTTTCGATGCTTGGATCCAACCAACAACAAGGTTTATATATCTCGTCATGTGCGCTTCAATGAGACATATTTCCCTTTCTCCCACAGGTAGACTACCACTAGCCCACATGAGGTTTCAGAGTTCATTTGTGTGCCAGTTCTTCCACCTGCACATGCTTCTCAATGTAGTCATGGCCCTTCCTTGCACCAAGTTACCAATGCACCGCTTGTTACTGCATCATCTTCACATGGTACTCCACTTTCGGATCCTAGTCCTCCTGCCCCAACTACTCAAGAAGGTGTTCCACCATCTATTACCGAGGTTGCATCTCTACCTATACAACCATATCCTCTCCATTATCGTCGTGTAGTTGCACCCATGGTTGAGATTCCTACATCAGATGCTCATACCACTGGTCAAGATGGTTACTCCTCAGACCCTGGCTCCTCTCCATCTCCTCCTATTCGGCATCATCAGATGGTTACTTGACTTCGTGACGGCATACGATGACCTTTGCATTGTACTGATGGCACTATTTGCTATCCGCTCCCACATGCTTTAGCGGCTTAGGTTACTTCTTCACTTGAGGAGCCCACATGTTTCTCTCAAGCTGTTCGCTCTCCAGAATGGAGAGCTGCTATGACAGATGAGTTCAATGCTCTTCTTAAAAATAACACTTGGACTTTGGTACCTTCATCTCCGCATCATCACACAATCGGTTGTAAGTGGGTTTTTAAGGTTAAACGCCTTGCTGATGGTTCGGTTGAATGTATAAAGCTTGCTTGGTGGCTAAAGGGTTTCATCAACAATATGACATTGACTATGATGAGACCTTTAGTCCTGTAGTCAAGCCCACCACTATTCGTACGGTACTTGGCCTAGCTGCCTCCTTTGGTTGGCCTCTACGATAGTTAGACGTCAAGTATGCTTTTTTGTATGGGTTTCTTAATGAGACAGTTTTCATGACTCAACCTCCTGGCTTTGTGGATCCTCATCGTCCTAATCATGTTTGTTGTCTTCACAAAGCCATTTATGGCCTTAAACAAGCACCACGTGCTTGGTTTCATTGGTTTAGCTCATTTATCATTCAATATGGCTTCACTCAGAGTCGAGCAGATCAATCCATGTTTGTGTATAGCCACTCCTCTAAGATGATGGTTCTTCTGTAATATGTTGATGACATAGTCCTCACAGGTAGACTTGGCAAAATCCCACACGACATGATAACACGACATGAATTCGCACGAAAAATTCAGTATTCGGGTTGGAGTTATCATGTCGTGTTGCTATCGTGTTGACTCGTTAGCCACCCATTAAGCTAACGGGTCGTTTCGGTGTCCATTCGCAAATACACGAACCAACCCGTTAAGTGGGGGTAATTTTGTAATTTTCTATTCTAAAAAAAAAAAACCTTAACTTAACCCTAGCATCTCTTTATTCTGCCGCAGCTTTCTTTTCTTTCTCTGCAGTTTCTTTCTCTCTCTCAAGTCCTCATCTTCTCCTTCTTCTTGCGATCTCTCTTCTCTCTGTCTTTGAAGATCTTCTCTGTTGTCAAATCCTCTCATAAGGTATGAATGTTTTTCTTAATTTATTCGGTAAATATATTTGATTTTCAGTTTGGAAATTATATATTTATGTGGACTTTGGAAATTATATATTGATGTACTGGATTTTATGTCAAATTTCTTCAGTGGAAGCCCTGAGTACTAAATCCAAAATAAAATTTACCAAAATCAAAGAATTTCAAAATGGAGAGAGAGGCACAATCAGCAGGAACGAAACTAGTGAATAAAATGGACAGAGAGGCTTCTGTGACTTGGGATTTGCTTGAGACACACAGTGATGAGTGAATAAAACTGAAACTAGGGCTTTGCTGATGGGTGCGCGGGAGAAGAAAGAGGAAATGAGGAGAGAGAGAGAGAGAGAGAGAGAGAGAGAGAGAAAGAAAGAAAACATTAACAAAGGTTCAGATTTCCTCCATTCAACGTTGGAATGAGGCCCAACTTCAATTTTTTTAATTTATAAATATTATATATATATATATATATGTTTTATGACTCTGACTTTCCACCTACATATCCAAACGCAACAATAAAGCATGAAGAAGAATCAACCTTGTATTTTAATTTAGTGTTACAGTTTCAAACAATTTGATCTTTGTATGGTTTTGGGTTGTATTAATATTTATCAACTATTGCATACTTTTCTCATAGTTTTTTTTTTCTTCCAGGAAAATTGCAATGTGAAATGTTGAAGTTTGGATCATCTTAATGGATTTTTTTTGTGTGTGGATCTTCATGGATTACTTCATATTTCATGTTCACGGATGTTGAAGTTTGGATTAAATTCAAGAATATTAGCTTTTGTTGAAATGTTTTTGATTTTTTGGGCATGTACTGTTTCTGTTTGTATTTAAAATTTGTTCAAAAATATAGGTTTTTAAAATTTTTATTAAAAAAGTTTATTTTCTTAACGGGTGAAACGGATCGTGTCGTGTGATTCGCGAATTAGAGCGGGTCATGTTCGTGTTTAATATTTCCCACCCGTTTTCTTATCGTGTCGTGTCGTGTCAACCCGTTAAAAAAAAGGGTTGACACGAAAACGACACGAATACTGATAACACGACACGAATGCCAGGTCTACTCACAGGGAACACCCCTTCCATGCTCTCATCCTTCATATCCACTTTGGGCACTGAGTTTGAAATTAAGGATCTTGGCCCCCTTCACTATTTCTTGGGTCTTGAAGTGACTTCTATACAATCTGGTATACATCTCTCTCAAACCAAATATAGCCTTGATCTATTGCAACGTAATTCTATGGTTGAATGCAAACCATGCAGCACCCCTATTCATTCCAAGACGCAACTTTCCTCCTTGGATGGTGAGCCATTATCTGATCGTACTGAGTACCGTCGCTTGGTTGGCTCTCTTCAATACCTCACACTTACTCGCCCCGACATTTCCTTTGCAGTTCAACATGTCGCACAATTCATGAGTATCCCTCGCACTTCTCACCTTGTTGCTGCTAAGCGCATCTTGCGCTATCTAAAAGGCACCTTACAGCTTGGCCTTGTGTTTCGATCCTCTTCTAGTCCTCTTGCACTCCATGCCTACTCTGATGCTGATTGGGCTGGGTGTCCTGACACTAGGCGTTCTACTTCAGGTTATTGTATTTTCCTTGGTCCGAATCTCATTTCTTGGAGTGCGAAGAAACAACCTACTGTTTCTCGATCTAGTGCTGAGTTTGAATACCGTTCTCTAGCCGGGGTCAGTGCAGAGACCGTTTGGATTTCAAATCTGCTTCATGAATTGCATGTACCAGTTTCAAGGCCAACTACACTCTACTGTGATAATCTTAGTGCTACTTATATGGCCTCAAATCTGGTGTTTCACGCCCGCACCAAACACATTGAATTGGATTATCACTTTGTTCGTGAGCTTGTTCTTTCCGGCAGCCATCGTGTTCAGTTTGTCCCATCTATTGATCAAACTGCAGATCTCTTCACCAAAGGCCTTCTTAAGCAACGTTTTCATCTCCTTCGTTCCAAACTCGTCTATCAAAGACCGCCGAGTTTGCGGGGGAATGTTAAAGAATTCTAATGTCAACGGTTGACTTGATTACTTTCCATATCAATTTATATTTCCTGTATCAATTGCATATATTATGATTGTTGTCACAAGCTATAGTGTAGGCGTAGATTTATTCTTTCCATTCTTACACTGTTGTAAAGCCTTTAAATACCTTCTCTGAGATTCAATACAATTATCGAATTCTCAAAACTTTACAAAGCAGTAACAAGCTGGGAGAAGGTGGTTTTGGACCTGTTAAGGTAACATAAATTTATGCAACTAAAGTGAGCTATTCTGTGATACAAGTTTTAAGACTTTTCTAAATGATGATCCATAGGGTACATTGATAGGAGGAAAAGAAATTGCAATGAAAAGGCCTTCGAAGGATTCCGGACAAGGACCGGGGGAGTTCAAAAATGAAGTTAAGCTGATAGCCGGACTTCAACATCGCAATCTTGTAAAGCTTTTGGGTTGTTGCATTCAAGAAGATGAAATTTTTTTGATATATGAATTCATGACCAACAGAAGCTTGGACTTCTTTATTTTTGGTATGGTCCTCCCTAAAGCCAACCATATGGCTTTTAAGTCATACCATCTTTAATCTTATTCTACAAGGATTCAATGGTGCATTGACTTAACAGGCTCAAAATTTTTTCAGATCATGAGGGACAAAAGTTGCTCGACTGGGCTACATGCTTCCACATTATTGGTGGAATTGCTAGAGGGCTTATTTATCTTCACCAAGACTCTAGATCGAGAATTATCCATAGAGATTTGAAAGCTAGCAATATCCTGCTTGATAATAATATGAACCCTAAGATTTCAGACTTTGGCCTCGCTAAAACATTTGGTAGTGATCAAAGTCGGGGTAATACAAAAAGAGTGGTTGGAACGTAGTAAGTATATTTTCTATGGTTTACATTTTACATTGTGTTGTTTTTGTTGAAATTCTTACTCACTGCATTTTGATTGTGCAGTGGTTACATGTCTCCCGAATATGCAGTAGATGGAATTTTCTCGATGAAATCTGATGTCTTTAGCTTTGGAGTAATACTGCTAGAGATGTTGAGTAGGCAAAAGAACAGGGTATTTTCTCACCCAGATCACCACCTTAACCTTCTTGGACATGTGAGTATAAAGCATTAATAAGTACTATATTCTTTCAATGACATGCCATATAACAGTGTAGAGGGTTGATGTAGCAATGCTCCAATTCCATGCCACCCAGTTAACATATTGTATATGTTTCAATTCTCTAAGGCATGGATACTATGGATTGAAGATAAACCATTGGAACTGATTGATAAGACATTACGTGATTCGTGCACCATATCTGAAGTGTTAAGGTGTCTTCATGTGGCGCTGTTATGTGTGCAAAGAGTACCTGAAGATAGACCAAGCATGTCATCTGTGGTTCTAATGTTGAGCAGTGATGTTACCTTGCCTCCACCAAAGCAGCCTGGTTTTTACACTGAGCGAAGTGTCCCTGAATCACCCTTAAGGACACACCTGTGTTCAGCGAATACTTCCATTACAATAATAGAGGCTCGGTAGATCATCATTCTTGTGCTTGTTCATGCTTCTGTCTACCATCACAAAATTGTATAGGTTAGGTTGTAAGAAAGATGTGATTGAATTATAAGTTTTCTTGGAACAGTTTCTACTGCACAACAAAGAAAGGATTTGGGGTTGTTGGGTTGAAGAAAATTTAAGGGGTATGCTTTGCCATGTATTTAACTTAATTATTTACCAAAATTTAAGATTCTACTCTTGTTCCTGATTGTCACTTTTGGGTTGTGGATTAACTATTCTGGTTATCCATTGACATTGTACACATTTTATGATATTTGTTAAATACAATATCTTTCCCCAAAAAAAAAAAAAAAAAAAAAAAAAGGGTTCTTACTCCCCAAGGTAAATATAGAAGTGTTCAAAGCTGTCAACCAACAAGCAGAAAAAGTGTGTACTGTTGAAAATGTGAGAGACTTGTAATTTCATGTTTGTTGAATTCAAATGGCAGCCCAAATGTTGTGTTATGGGGTTTTCCATAAGTTATCACTTTTTTGGTTTTTCCCAATTGGCTGGTCAGTTGTCAGTCACTTTTCTACTGTTACAGTGAACAAATGATAATTTATCCACATGCTCTTTAATTTGGTAAGACTTTCAATCATATTGGTCTTACATGGCAACTAGATAGAAGATACAAAAGCACTTGATGATTCTTGATTGAAACTTCATTGAAACTTCTGAAACATATCTTGTTATTGTCCTAAACAGGAGCTGTATATACTATAGTTTTTATTATTTTTTATTTTTCGATAATTTATCCTATAGTTTTGGGGAATCAACCACATGGCAACATACATTTTTTATTGTCTTGTTATTGTCCTAATGGTCCTAATGGTCCATAGTCAATGACTACCTTTCACACCCAGAGAAGTTGGCATTCTTATTATCATTATAGAAACGTGTCTTTTACTTTTAGTTTTTAGCTCTTCCATCTTCTCTGCCTCATTTATGTGCTAATTTCTTTCGATATAGTCTCAGAATATTAATGCAAGCCATGAAAAGCCTTTTTGTGTGCTCCTTCTTGTTCTCTTTCCTAAGTATCTCAACTACAACCACACTAGACACAATCACTCCAAGTCGATCTATGAGAGATGGTGAAACTCTAGTTTCAGCAGGTGGAAGCTTTCAACTGGGATTCTTTAGCCCTGGTTCATCAAAAGGTCGATACTTAGGAATATGGTACTCTGTTGATATTGAGACAGTTGTATGGGTAGCCAACAGAGAAACACCACTTGGCGATTCTTCAGGAGTTTTGAAGGTCACTGAGCAAGGAGTTCTAGTCCTTCTCAATAGCACAAACAGGATTGTATGGTCATCAAATTCATCAACAACTGCAGGGAATCCAGTATCACAACTCATGGATTCAGGAAACCTTGTTGTGAAAGATGGAAATGAAACTAACCCTGATAACTTCTTGTGGCAGAGTTTTGATTATCCTTGTGACACATTACTACCAGAAATGAAGCTTGGTTGGGACTCAAGTACCGGTTTAGATAGGTACATCTCGTCTTGGAAGAGCACAGACGATCCTGCTCCTGGAGAGTTTTCAGTAAGGATGGATCGCCGTGGTTTGCCACAATTTGTTATTATGAAAGGAGCTAAGATAATAGCTAGAGCAGGGTCATGGAACGGACTTTATTTGACAGGATATCCATATCCTCACCCAATATATGGGTATGAATTTGTGTTTAACAAGGATGAGGTCTCTTATGAGTACAGGCTTGTAAACACGTCCATCTTCTCGAGATATATGTTGAATCCATCAGGCATTGCGCAGCGATTCACATGGGTGTACCAAACACATAGTTGGGAACTTTCCTCTACATACCAAGCAGATCGGTGTGCGAATTATGCCTTGTGTGGTGCATATACTAGTTGCAATATCAATGTCTCTCCCATATGTGCATGCTTGAAGGGATTTGTACCAAAATCTCCAAAAGATTGGAATTCAGGATATTGGTCTGATGGGTGTGTTCGAAAGATTCCATTGGCTTGCAGCTCTGGAGATGGCTTCCTAAAGTACACTGGGGTTAAATTGCCAGACACATATTCCTCATGGTTTGATAAGAGCATGAGCCTCAAGGAATGTAAGGGATTATGTTTAGAAAACTGCTCATGTACGGCATATGCAAATTTAGATATCAGGGTAGGAGGAACTGGCTGTTTGCTTTGGTTTGGTAACCTCACTGACATAACACAATTCACTTCCATTGGTGGTCAAGACCTCTATGTACGGTTGGCAGCTTCAGAACTTGGTAGCTCTTAGACTTTTATTTGATCTTGTTTTTGTTTTTCTAGCCAATACTGGATAGCATTGTCACAATATATTTATAGGTTAAGGGAAAATGAGTTTTTGTCAACTTTTTATGTTTTTCTTTTGAATGGGGTTTTGATGGGGGCAGCAGTTAGAAGCAGCATGGTTCACAAATGGTGGATATTTCCTCGGTTGGCCTTGCTGCTTCGTCTGCAGTTATGCAAAGTATGGCTAAAATAAGTTGGCGTTAGAATCACAATTACTGCGAAATGCGAGATTGCTTACCAAATTGCATGAAAGTTTTATTTTATTTTGTAATCTTTCAGATCATATTGAGCGAAAGAGTAAGTTCATCAAGAAAAAGCTCCCTGGAATTCTCATCAGCTCTGCAGTTTCGCTTGTGGGAACGTTACTAATTGGATTGATATTGTATATACGGAACAAGAAACTCAGAAATCAAGGTAAATATCTCAAACGCGGACCTGGATTCTTTCAAATACATGATTGTAAAATTCTGGCACAAAAAATAAAACCAAGTATCTCTACTATGAAATTTGCATTAGATTTGGCTTATGGTTTCGCGCTTAACCAATTAAATTGGGACGCATGGCATATTGTGATATGACCAATTGATTAACCAATATAATTCTTACACATCTATTTATCCATGCTGAGGAGATCTCCTTGTCATTTCAGGAGTTAGAAGCATAGATTGCACAAAAGATTACCTTGGAGAAGACAGGGAAGACATGGAGTTACCACCGCTATTTGATTTGAGCACCGTAGCTAAAGCCACCAATGACTTTTCAAGCAGCAACAAGCTGGGAGAAGGTGGTTTTGGACCTGTGTACAAGGTAACATAAATTTATGCAACTACAGTGAGCTAATCTGTGATACAAGTTTTAAGACTTTTATAAATGATGATCCATAGGGTACATTGATCGGAGGGAAAGAAATTGCAGTAAAAAGGCTTTCGAAGAATTCCGGGCAAGGAATGACAGAGTTCAAAAATGAAGTTATACTGATAGCAAGACTTCAACATCGCAATCTTGTAAAGCTCTTGGGTTGTTGCGTTCAAGAAGAGGAAAAAATCTTGATATATGAATTCATGCCCAACAAAAGCTTGGACTTCTTTATTTTTGGTATGCTTCGCCTGTAATCTTATATTACAAGGATTCAATGTTACATTGAGTTAACAGTCTCAAGTTTTCTTCAGATCAAGAAGGACAAAAATTGCTCGACTGGCCTACGTGCTTTCACATCATTGGTGGAATTGCTAGAGGGCTTCTTTATCTTCACCAAGACTCTAGATTAAGGATTATCCATAGAGATTTGAAAGCTAGCAATATCCTGCTTGATAATAGTATGAACCCTAAGATTTCAGACTTCGGCCTTGCTAAAACATTTGGAATTGATCAAAGTCAGGGTAATACAAATAGAGTAGTTGGAACGTAGTAAGTATACCTGTTGTATGGTTTACAATTTACATTGTGTTGTTTTTGTCGAAATTCTTACTCACTGCAATTTCATTGTGCAGTGGTTACATGTCTCCCGAATATGCCGTAGATGGAATTTTCTCGATGAAATCTGATGTCTTTAGCTTTGGAGTTATACTGCTGGAGATGTTGAGTAGGAAGAAGAACAGGGGATTTTCTCATCCAGATCACCACCTTAACCTTCTTGGACATGTTAGTATAAAGCATTAAAGTGCTATCATTTTACTTTGAAGAAACTAGTGAATTAGGCGATGCAATCTTCTAAGCTCCTCCTTCAATTCAATGACATGTCACCATAATAACATATCGTATGTGTTTTAATTTTTGAAGGCATGGATACTATGGATTGAAGATAAACCATTGGAACTGATTGATAAGACATTACGTGATTCGTGCACCATATTTGAAGTGTTAAGGTGTCTTCATGTGGCGCTGTTATGTGTGCAAAGAGTACCTGAAGATAGACCAAGCATGTCATCTGTGGTTCTAATGTTGAGCAGTGATGTTACCTTGCCTCCACCGAAACAGCCTGGTTTTTACACTGAACGAAGTGTCTCTGGATCACCATTAAGGACACGCCTGTGTTCAGCGAATAATTCCATTACAACAATAGAGGCTCGGTAGATCATCTTTCTGGTGCTTGTTCATGCGTCTGTCTACCATTACAAAATGAATTTGGCGGATTGTCAACAACTTTGTAGTCTTAGCTAGGAAACAATGACATAAAATTATTCATAGTATCCAAAAAAGATGTGATTGAATTACAAGTTTGCTTGGAGCAGTCCCTACTCCACAGCAAAGAAAGGATTTGGAGTTGTTGGGTTGTTGAAGAAAATTCAAGGGGTGTGGCCTGATATCAACACCGTCCATGCACGCTGGTCTGGGTGGGGAATTTGATCGAACAAGTGACGGGCACGATGTAAATCTGCGGAATTACAGTAGACTTTGAAGAACCGAAGGCTCAGGTGAGATGGGACGATGGCGGGTAGCTTAGAAAGCATTTGATCTTAATGTTTCAACGGATTTTTGCATCTTCTTCTAATTTCTAGGGACAAACTTGAAGTTTACAAGGGGCTTTGAAAACATTGAAAAGTTTGGTTTCTTCGCGCCAGGTCAGGTATTAACTATTGGCTAAACTGGTGATTTGCCCATGAGCTGGTACGGTTGTACCAAATTTTTTTGACATTATTTTCAAATATTTTAGAATAAATCCTGGGTTATAATAAAAACTTAGTTTTATGATTAACTCTAAACGATGTTGGCCTTTTGATGCATTGAAAGGGAATTTGTAACATCTTGAAGTCAAGGGTGGGTATCAATCCGGCTAAATTGATGAAATCAGCCGATCCAAATCGTAATTATTGGTTTGGTTTGGTTTTAATTAATAAAAAGTTAAACGGTTTAAAAACCTAATCGAACTGTGTATGGTTTGGTTTGATTTAGTTTTAAACTTTTATAAATAGACCTAAACCAAATTGAACTGTTATATATGGATATTTGAATTAAGCTATATTAGTTATGAAATTTGAAATTTTATGGCACGTTGAGCTACCATACCCTAAAAAATGATTGAAGTATAGGATAAGTTGTGCATTTGTTGGGCAGTAATTGGGCTAACAATATTGAAAAAATGCAAAAGAAAAGGGAATTGGGCTTAGGCCCAAACCGATAGAATCAAACCGAACTAAACCATCTTAAATTGATTTGGTTTTTTTCATGATTTTTGTTGAAACCGAACTGAACCAAATCATTATATTGTAATTGATTTGGCCATGATTTTGAGGTCTAATTGATCCAATCCAGACCATTCCCACCCCTACTTGAAGTATATGTTTTAAACCTTAAATTACACATTCATATACCAAAGAGTTGATTCTTCCTCTATAAAAAATTGGGAATATTGTTTTCCCACTTGCAATGGTTTAATGTGAAATACTTTATTTTTATTTACCCTTCATTTTACAGATATTTACCAAAAAACTTATTCGAAGTCTCCAAAAAGGCCCTGTATGGTTAATGAATTATATTATTGATGACCATATTGTAACCAATGCTTCCAATTAATAAAATTTACTTCTTTTCGATAAAAAAAGAAAGTCTCCAAAAAACTTATGTTTGATTTCTTCGAAATGTATGTTAAACTTAAAGTTAACCAAGTAATTTGAAATATTAAAGAAAGATTAAGTTATCAAGAAATAAATTAAGTTCAATCCCCTCTCCTCCATGTATATTAGAATAGCTTAAAATATTATTTTGTCAAATAAAATAAAAATACAATTTAGTTTGTTGGTATTAATGAGAAATTGGAATAAACTAACGAATGGGCCTGCGGAGTAAAAGAACCGATTGGGCCTGTGAAGATAAATTTGCATTACAGAAACCAAGCGATCCAAGACAAAGGTGGCAAATAATACCGGAACACAGAAGGGGTCAAAGTAGAAATTAGCAAAGTTATGGGGCTAAAATGGAATTTCAGCACAAAATTGTTTCCGGGAAATCTTTCGCAGCTTGAAAGGGTCGTTTTATTTTATCTTCCCTATGAGCCATTTGGGTACGGAAAGGAAATTCCTAGAAGCTAGAGAGGGTCGTTTTCTCGTTTCTTCTTCAGTCTTCTTCTCTAACACAGCACAACGAACGAGAGGCTGCTGCATCAGCTCCATTACTTGGGCTCTATTCATCAGAACCAAAATTTGTAAGTTCCTAAACTTTCTCTTTCCTTCATCTGGCAATTTTTGTTTGGAATTTTGATTTATAAAGTGGAGATTAGGGTTCTTGTTGCTCCCTTGTTATTTTTTTGCTCAATTATAGCTGAGTTTTGTCTCCATTGCTTTTGTCAGTTGGTATAAGTATTTGAATTTGGAAGACATGGATAACATACAAGATATCACACAAGGGATACAGGAATTAAAATTTGAAGTAATGACACGCTCTTTTCCTGAGGAATTTATACAACAGATCGTAATTAGGCTACCTGTTAAGTCTATGCTCAAATGCACTTCAGTCTGCAAGACATGGAGGTCCATGATCATGAACAAAAGCTTCATCCGCGCCCACAGCACAACAGTGGACTTGGCTAACCAGAATGACGTTCACCTCCTCCTACTCCACGGAATTTCTGGTAGCAGCAGCCTCAACTACTACCAAAACACGGTCATTCACGAGGTAGAAGACGAGGTTCACTCTGTGCATCTTGATAACCAGGCGTTTGATGTGTACTACAAGATCGAATTTCCAATTACCGCAAAGAAAAACTATGGCAATTCACATCTTCGTGTGGTTGGCTTGGCACTTGTGATGGGCTAATTTGTTTTGCGGATGATATCCCCTCTTATGCTTACAACTTCATTATATGGAACCCAGCCATTAAAAAGTCAGTGACCTTCCCAAGCCTGGTATTACCTATCAGACGCATGGTGGGTACGATGCTTCTATTGGGTTCGGTTTTGATGCTACAACCAATGACCATAAGGTTGTGCGAGTTGTGACTTTATTGGATGAAGATGAGACGCCAACTCTAGCTGAGGTTTATTCCCTAGCCACCGACACATGGAGCACCCTTGGTCGTGTTTCTCCTGCATGTCTAATAGATAAAGCTGCATCCAGTGCTTTTGTTAATGGGGTTCTTCATTGGCCTGTAGTCTGTCAGAGAGATGTTGATTCTTACTATATTATATTGACATTTGACCTGGGCAAGGAGTTGTTCAGGAAGATACCTATGCCGAAGATTATTCAATGGAATTTCGAGTTGGGATTGCAATTGTCTGTTTCAGATAACAGAAAATCTATTGCTTTGTTCATGAGGCCCAACAATCGTTTCATACTGGATTATAGGCCTGAAGATTCTGTTCTTGATATATGGGTGATGAAAGAATATGGCAGAGAGGAATCATGGACCAAATTGAATACTCTCTGTCCACAAGGTCCAGAAACAATTTTCCCCAGCGCCTTATGTTTTAGGAAGAGTGGGGAAGTACTGTTACTGCTCAAAGAAGAAGAGAGGCAGGAACTAGTATCACTAGACCTTGTGAGCAAACAGTTTAAAATTCTTGGGATTTCTGGATATAAATATTGTACTGGTCATTTTTATAAAGAGAGCCTCCTCTAACTCAACAAGAGCGATGCAGAGTCTTACTAAGAGAAAGAACAGGTAATGTGATTATAGTGCTGAGAGCAGAACATTTCAATTCTTTGTTTGCCAGGTTTTTATGTTCATTAAAAGCATGATTGGTGACTAAATTGCTGTTGGATCTTTATTATGTCGACTTGTTGTGGGTTCTTTCTTTTAACTGATTGTCTTTCTCGCTTCTGTTGCTAGAACACAACTTGTGACTAAAGTCAACACAGCTCTCATGGAGACTCAATTTGGATATCAAAAGGTTAAAACAGTGTAATTATAATAATATCAACTCAGCTCTCATGTAAACACGATTAGACTGGTCTTTTATGTTCTCTTAGTCTTATTCAACTTGGTATGACTTTAGACATTGGACCGATTGCTGCTACTGCAGTGAAGTCTGTGTATTCAATTTACATGGTTTTGTTTTCTGCTTTAATCCCTTTTCCAATGTTTTCATTTGTACAATAGTTTCTTTTCCAAGTTAGCTTTCATTTGTGTAAGCTGTGTACGCATGAAGAGGAAGTTTGATTTGCACTCCTGAAGAAGTACTGGGAAAAGTTTTCATGACAAGTGACGTCAACTCTAATGCTTAACAATTGATTAACGCAGCACTTTTCTTGTTTTCTTTTGTTGCAGATCTGTAGTGCAGTAACGTTGTTTACCGAAAGTGCCTGATGCCAGATGTGCGTCAACTTCCGTTTCTTGTTATCTATCATGCTGATGTATTTTCGTTTTCTTGTTCATTTTTTGCCGATTTGTAGGGCAGTAGCGTCCTATGCCTGAAGTGCCTGATGTTTCTGTGTATTTACTTGGCATGGAACTTGTTATCTAGTAGTTCTTGCACTATTTATTCTTCAGCTTTTGGGAAACTTTAATTGAAGTATCTAGTTACAAATTTCACCAGTTTCCATGAAATGCTTTTGCAATTTTCTTTTTCATTTTTATTGCATAGTTTCCCCTGAGCTGAACAATTGACAGCAGAATTCACTTTTAATTAAGTAATGAAGGTGATTTGAAATTGTACCCTGTTTTAGTTAACTGCATGCCTGCAACATATGATGGTTGTCCATTTTTGCAAATGCATTCGTTTAAAGACCATTTTTGCAACATTAAACTCAACCTCCATTCAACATTCGACTCAATAATGAAGGGAAACTCTCTTTGATTTTTAAATTTCATTAAAATTCCCAGAAGCTCGGACAAAGCACCTTGTTTCAGAGGCTAGAGCTGTTTCAGCATTTGAATTAAGAACTAATTTGTTAATCCTAGCAGTGAATAAAGCATATATCAGCACTAGTCTGCTGTAAGAACATTTTAATTAGGAGTTGATATCACTGTTTCAGTTTTCCATTGAATGGTTTTCCTTTAGGGATTTAGAATAATCACCTCTTTGATTTGATTAGATCTGATTTCTAATCCAAATTTCACCAAAGCAATGTCCATCGGAGTCTAAGCTTTTGTGGAAAGAGCCTTAACTTACAGAGTAGTGATCTCACCCCCTTAGTACCTTGACAATGCATGTAAGAAAACAACCCCCACAAATATCAACTTCAGTAATTTACCGTTTTCTTTTGAATTTAATGCTTGAATTCCATATAAGATTTGACGTGCATGCCATCTTTGACTCTTTTGAGGTTGCAAAGGTCAATTTGTCAACCAAAAGATTCAGCTTTTGAAACATGTTGTGATGACAGCTGGTGGAGAGTATTCATCAAATGAGTTTATATTGTTAATTGAAGGGAGAAGAGAGGCTTAGAGAATAGTTGGTTTATTATTTAGGACAATATTTTTTTTTTTTTTTTTTTTTTGGGGGAAAGAAGAATTCATTGATAATAATTAAGAGGATACAACAATGTCATCATTTACAATTGATCCAGCCAGAAGGGAACCTCTTCAATCCAGGTTACCATAATATCACAATTTAGGACAATATTCTTTCTGTGGAATAGAAAGCTTTTTGAAAGAGTAACAAGATATTTTTATTTTATTGATTGAAATAAGAAGGGTACAAGGCTTTAGAATTGGTTGGATACAAGAGTTGGATAATGGGAGGAGTTAGGCAGCCGTAGATTTCAGCTTTCCTAGATTGAATACATATGGAAAAATCCGTTTTTTATGCAATTGCCTTTTCCAAAGTCATTTTCAGTCACAATTTTTCTCCTTATTCTAGATTTCTTTAGTTATAGTACATGGATATTTCTAATGACTTTAGCTTATTTACTTTCTCTCAATTTTTCTAGATTATTCAAAAAATTTCTTTATTATTCAAAGTACAAGGTGCATTACTTTTTAACATATATAATGGGTAAGAACCAAGACTTTCGAAACCAAGGCCAGGCATACTTAATATCATTATAGAAAAATGTATTTTACTTCTAGCTTTTGCTTCTTCCATCTTCTCTGCAAAACTTTTATAGTCTCAGAATATCGATGCAATCATGCAAGCCTTGAGAAGACTTTTTGTCTGCTCCTTGTTAATCTCCTTCCTAAGAATCTCAACTACAACCGCATTAGACACAATCACTCCAAGTCTATCGATGAGAGATGGTGAAACTCTAGTTTCAGCAGGTGGAAGCTTCGAACTGGGATTCTTTAGCCCTGGTACATCAAAGGGCCGATACTTGGGAATATGGTACTCTGTTGATACTAAGACAGTCGTATGGGTAGCCAACAGAGATACACCACTTGCCGATTCTTCAGGAGTTTTGAAGGTCACCGAGCAAGGAGTTCTAGTCCTTCTCAATAGCTCAAACAGCATGGTATGGTCATCCAATTCATCAAGAACTGCAAGGAATACAGTATCACAACTCTTGGATTCAGGAAACCTTGTTGTGAAAGATGGAAATGAAACTAACCCTGATAACTTCTTGTGGCAGAGTTTTGATTATCCTTGTGACACATTCCTACCAGAAATGAAGCTTGGTTGGGACTTAGTTACTGGTTTAGAGAGGCATGTCTCGTCTTGGAAGAACACAGACGATCCTGCTGAAGGAGAGTTTTCAATAAGGATGGATCGCCGTGGTTTGCCACAAGTTGTTATTATGAAAGGAGCTAAGATAATGGCTAGAGAAGGGTCATGGAACGGCCTTTCTTTTACAGGAAGTGCAAATCCTCAACAAAGCGCAGCACACCCAATATTTGGGCTTAGTTTTGTGTTTAACAAGGATGAGGTCTATTGTGAGTACAGGCTTCTAAACACGTCCATGTTCTCGAGATATATGTTGAATCCATCAGGCATTGTGCAGCGATTCACATGGGTGTACCAAACACATAGTTGGGAACTTTCCTCTACAACCCAAGCAGATCGCTGTGAGAATTATGCCTTGTGTGGTGCATATTCTAGTTGCAGTATCAATTTCTCTCCCATATGTGCATGCTTGAAGGGATTTGTACCAAAATCTCCAATAGATTGGAATTCAGGATATTGGTCTGATGGGTGTGTTAGAAAGATTCCATTGGCTTGTAGCTCTGGAGATGGCTTCCTAAAGTACACTGGGGTTAAATTGCCAGACACATCTTCCTCCTGGTTTGACAAAAGCATGAGCCTCAAGGAATGCAATGGATTATGTTTGAAAAACTGCTCATGTACGGCATATGCAAATTTAGATATCAGGGGAACTGGCTGCTTGCTGTGGTTTGGTAGCCTCATTGACATAAGGGAATTCACTCCCGGTGGCGGTCAAGACCTCTACATACGGATTGAAGCTTCAGAACTTGGTAAGTCTTAGAATTTTATTTGATCTTATTTTTGTTTTTCTAGACAATAGTGGATAACATTTTGACAATATATTTAGAGGTTAAGGGAAAATGAGGTTTTGTTTGCTTGTTATGTTTTGCTTTTGGAAGGGGGTTTGATGGGGCAGTAGTAAGAAGCAGCATGAAAACCACAAATGGTGGAGATTTCCTGGGTTGGCCTTGCTGCTTCATCTGCAGTTATGCAAAGTATAGCTAAACTAAGTTGGTTTTAGATTCACAATTACTTTCACATGAGAAAATTGCATGAAGATTCTGTTTTAATTATGATATTTCAGATAGAATCGAGAGAAAGAGCACTTTCAAGAAGAAAAAGCTACCCAGAATACTCATCGGCTCTGCAGTTTTTCTTGTGTGGTTTATAATTGGATTGATATTGTATATACGAAAGAGGAAACTCAGAAATCAAGGTAAATATCTCAACATGGACCAAAGTATCTCGACTATGAAATATGCATTAGATTATTAGTATTTAATTTCGATAGTGTGATTTTCTTGTGTTCCAAGATTTGGTTTAGGGTAAAGCATCGAACCAATTAAATGGTGACACATGGCATATGGTGATTTTACCAATTGATTAACCAATAGAATTCTTACACATCTATTTATCCATGCTGAAGATCTACCAACAATTTCAGGAGTCAGAAAAGATTACCTTGGAGAAGACAAGGAAGACATGGAGTTACCATTATTTGATTTGTCCACCCTAGCTAAAGCCACTAATGACTTTTCAAGCAGCAACAAGCTGGGAGAAGGTGGTTTTGGACCTGTGTACAAGGTAACATAAATTTATGCATCGAAAGTGAGCTACTCTGTGAAACAAGTTGTAAGGCTTTTATAAATGATGATCCACAGGGTACATTGATAGGAGGGAACAAAATTGCAGTGAAAAGGCTTTCGAAGAATTCCGGACAAGGAATTATAGAGTTCAAAAATGAAGTTATACTGATAGCAAGACTTCAGCACCGCAATCTTGTAAAGCTCTTGGGTTGTTGCGTTCAAGAAGAGGAAAAAATCTTGATATATGAATTCATGCCCAACAAAAGCTTGGACTTCTTTATTTTTGGTATGGTCCTCTCTGATGCCAACCATATGGCTTTTAAGTCATACTATCATTCACCTTTAATCTTATTCTACAAGGATTCAATGTTGCATTGAGTTAACAGTCTCAAATTTTCTTCAGATCAAGAAGGACAAAAATTGCTTGACTGGCCTACGTGCTTCCACATTATTGGTGGAATTGCTAGAGGACTTCTTTATCTTCACCAGGATTCTAGATTAAGGATTATCCATAGAGATTTGAAAGCTAGCAATATCCTGCTTGATACTGATATGAACCCTAAGATTTCAGACTTCGGCCTCGCTAAAACATTTGAAAGTGATCAAAGTCGGGGTAATACAAAAAGAGTGGTTGGAACGTAGTAAGTATATTTTCTATGGTTTACATTTTACATTGTGTTGTTTTTGTTGAATTCTTACTGACCGAAACTTGATTGTGTAGTGGTTACATGTCTCCCGAATATGCAGTAGATGGAATTTTCTCAATGAAATCTGATGTCTTTAGCTTTGGAGTTATACTGCTAGAGATGTTGAGTAGGAAGAAGAACAGGGGATTTTCTCATCCAGATCACCACCTTAACCTTCTTGGACATGTGAGTATAAAGCATTAAGTACTATCATTTTACTTTGAAAAAACTAGCGAATTAGACGGTGCAATGTTCTAAGCACTTTCTCCAATGACATGCCGTATACCAGTATAGACAGAATGTAGCAATGCTCTAAGTACATGTCATCCTACTAACATCTCATTTATGTTTCAATTTGTTCAGGCATGGACATTATGGATTCAAGATAAACAACAGGAATTGATAGATAAGACGTTATATGATTCATGCAACATATCTGAAGTGTTAAGGTGTCTTCATGTGGGGCTATTATGTGTGCAAAGAGTACCAGAAGATAGACCAAACATGTCATATGTGGTTCTAATGTTGAGCAGTGATATTACTTTGCCTCCACCAAAGCAGCCTGGTTTTTACACTGAACGAAGTGTCCCTGAATCACCATCAAGGAAGTGCCCGTTTTCAGCGAATTATTTCAGCACCACAGTGATCGAGGCTCGGTAGATTTTTGTTCTGGGTGCTTTGTTGATGCTTCTGTCTATCATCACAGAATGTGTTTGGCAGGTTGACTTGATGCTTGTAGCCTTAGGTGGGAGACAATGACATGAGACATTATCATTATTCATGTTATGCAAGAAAAATGTGTTGAATTAGAAGTTGGTTTGGAGCTTTGCTTTGCTTTGCCGTTCATTTTATTTTACTCTGTTCTACTTCCCCAAGGTATGCTGTAAGTAATGATATTTAACAACCAGAAAATGTGTGAATTGTGAATAATGTGTGAGACTTTATCCATTTTGGTATTTTTACGTTTGTTGAAATTCACATCGCAGCCCAATTGGTTTTTTTTTTTTCATTAGTTATTTCCTGATGCACAAATCTTAGAATGAACACTGATAACAGTAAAAGATGAAAACGTAGTGTTTCTTTTCTTTTCATTTTTTTGAGAATACGATCGAAGAGAGGAGACCCAAGAGGGACCCTCATCTAAAGAAATGCCATATTTGGCGCCACACACGCTTTAACAAGCAATGGAAGTAGAAGATTATGGGTAACAATTTTCCGAGCTCTCAATGAAGTGTAAAGCTTTCTGGATTCTCTGAGGAAAACTCATGTCGTGTTTGGGATGATATTAGCAAAGGTCCATGCACGCAGGTCTGGTTCGGGAATTTGATCGAACAAGTGGTGGGCGCCTTGTAAATCGCCTGAATCAATGTAAATATTGAAGAACCGGCCCAGGTGATCTTATCTATTATTATTGTTCTAATGGCTTTTGCATCTTTTCACTCATTTGTATCGTTATGTAAAATACGCAAGATGAATTGAAGGTGCACCACTATATTTACCATTGTATACCCCATTTCTACCACAGTTGAATTTAAGTAGAGGCTGAGTTGTGCTAATCCTTGAATTCCATTTAAGATTTGACATGCATGCATGATGGCTATTTTGGGCTCTTTTTGAGGTTGCAAAAGTCAAATATGTTAACCAAAAGTGAAGCTTCATGGCTGCTGGGTATTTGTAATGTGGGTTTATATGAGAATTCTACAATAAATTTGTTTGGCAATCCACCACTGGAGATGACACACACGCATGTGGTCAATTATCAGCTGTCAACTTGGTTGAGTCTTTTTCCTCTTGTGAAATGGCCTTGTATTGCATGTCCTAATTGCCCAAAATCCATGAATTTCTTCCACAGAGACCAACTTTCCAAACCAAGGTGCCGTGTAAAATAAGAAAACCAAGTCTAACAAATATAGGCTTACTTATTATCAGTGCAGAAACATATCTTGTACTTTTACGTTTTGGTTCTTCCATCTCCTCTGCATAATTTCTTTGAAAAAGTATAGTCTCAGAATATCAATGCAAGCCTTGAGAAACCTTTTTGTGTTCTTCTTGTTATTCTCCTTCTTAAGAATTTCAACTACATCCACCCTAGACACAATCACGCCAAGTAGATATATTAGAGATGGTGAAACTCTAGTTTCTGCAGGTGGAAGTTTTGAACTTGGATTCTTTAGTCCCGGTGCATCCGAAGGCCGATACTTGGGAATCTGGTACATTTTTGATACTAAGGCAGTTGTATGGGTAGCCAACAGAGAAACACCACTTGGCGATTCTTCAGGAGTTTTGAAGGTCACTGAGCAAGGAGTTCAAGTCCTTCTCAATACCTCAAACAGGATTGTATGGTCATCAAATTCATCAACAACTGCAGGGAATCCAGTGTCTCAACTCTTGGATTCTGGAAATCTTGTTGTGAAAGATGGAAATGAAACTAACCCTGATAAATTCTTGTGGCAGAGTTTTGATTATCCATGTGACACATTCCTACCAGAAATGAAGCTTGGTTGGGACTCAAGTACTGGTTTAGATAGGTACGTCTCTTCTTGGAGGAGCACAGAAGATCCTGCTCCAGGAGAGTTTTCATTACGAATGGATCATCGTGGTTTCCCACAAGTTGATACTATGAAAGGAGCTAAGATAATGGCTACAGCAGGGTCATGGAACGGAATTTATTTTACAGCATATCCATATCCTCCACAAACACGGGAAAACCAAATGCTTGGGTATAAATTTGTGTTGGACAAGGATGAGATCTATTATGAGTACAGACTCTTAAACAGGTCCATGTTCTCAAGATACGTACTGAATCCATCAGGCACTGCACAGCGATTCACATGGGTGCACCAAACACATAGTTGGGAACTTTCCTCTACATTCCAAGCAGATCAGTGTCAAAATTATGCCTTGTGCGGCGCATGTACTAGTTGCAATATGAATGTCTCTCCCTCATGTGCATGCTTGAAGGGATTTGTACCAAAATCTCCACAAGATTGGAATTCGGGATATTGGTCTGGTGGGTGTGTTCGAAAGATTCCATTGGCTTGCAGCTATGGAGATGGCTTCCTAAAGTACACTGGGGTTAAATTGCCAGACACATCTTCCTCATGGATAAGAGCATGAGCCTCAAGGAATGTAAGGGATTATGTTTGGAAAACTGCTCATGTACGGCATATACAAATTTAGATATCAGGGAGGGAGGAACTGGCTGCTTGCTTTGGTTTGGTAACCTCACTGACATAAGACAATTCACTCCTGGTGGTGGTCAAGACCTCTATATACGGATGGCAGCTTCAGAACTTGGTAGCTCTTGGACTTTTATTTCATCTTATTTTTGTTTTTCTAGCCAATAACAAAATCACAATATACCTAGAGGTTCAGGGAAAATGAGTTTGTCGTCTACTTTTTATGTTTTTCTTTTGGAAGGGTGTTTGATGGGGGCAGCAGTTAGAAGCAGCATGGTTAAAATCACTGAGCTTTACCTAGATCTAGGTCCATAGTCAAAGTCGAACTACATGTTCTTCTACCCAATGGTAATAGCATGAAAACCACAAATGGCGTTATTTCCTGGGTTGGCCCTGCTTCATGTGCTGTTATGCAGAGTATGGCTAAAATAAGTTGGTGTTAGATTCAGAGTTACTGCATCATGATAAATTTTTTACCTAATTGCATGAAAATTTGGTTTACTTGTGATGTTTCAGATGGAATTGAGAAAAAGAGCAAGTTCAACAAGGAAAAGCTACCTGGAATTCTCATCAGCTCTGCAGTTTTTCTTGTTGGAACATTAATAACTGGATTGATATTGTATACACTGAAGATGAAACTCAGAAATCAAGGTAAAAAAAAAATTGGATTATTTCAAATACATGATTGTAAAATTCGGGCACAAAAAATTGAACCAAAGTATCTCTACTATGAAATTTGCATTAGATTGTTAGTATTTTGATAGTGTGTGATTTTCTTGTGTTCCAAGATTTGGCTTAGGGTTTTGCATTTAACCAATTAAATTAGGACACATGGCATATTGTGATTTGACCAATTGATTAACCAATAGAATTCTTACACATCTATTTATCCATTCTGAGGAGATCTCCTTGTCATTTCAGGAGTCAGAAGCATAGATTGCAGAAAAGATTACCTTGGAGAAGACAGGGAAGACATGGAGTTACCACCATTTGATTTGAGCACCGTAGCTAAAGCCACCAATGACTTTTCAAGCAGCAACAAGCTGGGAGAAGGTGGTTTTGGACCTGTGTACAAGGTAACAATAATTTATGCAGCTAAAGTGAGCTATTCTGTGGTAAGTTTTAAAACTTTTATAAATGATGATCCATAGGGTACATTGATAGGAGGGAAAGAAATTGCAGTGAAAAGGCTTTCAAAGGATTCCAGACAAGGACTGCGGGAGTTCAAAAATGAAGTTATACTGATAGCCAGACTTCAGCATCGCAATCTTGTAAAGCTTTTGGGTTGTTGCATTCAAGAAGATGAAAAAATCTTGATATATGAATTCATGCCCAACGGAAGCTTGGACTTCTTTATTTTTGGTATGGTTCTCTCTAAAGTCAACATATGGCTTTTAAGTCATACCATCCTTCACCTTTAATCTTATATATACTAGGATTCAATGTTGCATAGAGCTAACAGTCTCAAGTTTTCTTTAGATCAAGAGGGACAAAAGTTGCTCGACTGGCCTACGTGCTTCCACATTATTGGGGGAATTGCTAGAGGGCTTCTTTATCTTCACCAAGACTCTAGATTAAGGATTATCCATAGAGATTTGAAAGCTAGCAATATCCTGCTTGATAATAGTATGAACCCTAAGATTTCAGACTTTGGCCTCGCTAAAGCGTTTGGTGGTGATCAAAGTCAGGGTAATACAAAAAGAGTGGTTGGAACGTAGTAAGTATATTTTATATGGTTACATTTTACATTGTGCTGTTTTTGTTGAAATTCTTACCCACTGCAATTTGATTGTGCAGTGGTTACATGTCTCCTGAATATGCAATTGATGGAATTTTCTCGATGAAATCTGATGTCTTTAGCTTTGGAGTTATACTGCTAGAGACATTGAGTAGGGAAAAGAACCGGGGATTTTCTCACCCAGATCACCACCTTAACCTTCTTGGACATGTGAGTATAAAACATTAAGTACTATCATTTTACTTCGAAGAACTTAGTGAATTTGACGGTGCAATCGTCTAAGCACGTCCTTGAATTCAATGACATGTCATATATCCCTAATAACCTATCATATATGTTTCAATTTTTTTAAGGCATGGACACTATGGATTCAAGAGAAACCATTGGAACTGATTGATAAGACATTAAGTGATTCTTGCACCATATCTGAAGTTTTAAGGTGTCTTCATGTCGGGCTGTTATGTGTGCAAAGAGTACTTGAAGATAGACCAAGCATGTTGTGGGAACCGAATTAAATCACCCTAGGTCAAATAATTCCTTCCATTTGGGGATTATTTGACCTAATTGGGAGTTACTCAATTTAATTGGGGGTTACCCAATTAAATTGGGAGTTACCTAATTAAAATGGGGATTGATTTGATTCCTACCCTAATTAGGGATTTGATTTAAATCAGATAAATCAAATCCCTAATTAATCAAATCTCGCCTAATCGGGGAGGAATAATTCCTTTCCATCTACGGAATTATTCCTCTGAAACCCTAGCCTCCGAGGCTCCTATAAATACCTAGCTACACACAAGGGTTAAGGTACGTCTAAATTCCTACTGAAACTCTGCAGAAATAATTCTCCACAAACCCTAGCCACCATCTTCTTTCTCTCTCCCTCACACAAGGCTCCGGCCTCCACACACGGCTCCGGCCACCTGGTTTTCCTTGAACACCCATCCTAACTTAGGCATCGGAGGGCCTTTGGCCAACAGACCCCGGGTGTGGTCCTCTTACTCCGATCTGTTTTGCAGGGAGAGAGAGGTGTGAAGAAGACAAAGGAATCTTTAGGCGAATATTCCCGTAGGAGGAAATTTGCTCCCACAAATTGGTGCTTTCATTGAGAGCGCGAAATTATACTCAAAGCGTGCTCCAAATTCATTTTCCACAACTTTTTCCAATCAACCATGGTCGATACACGTTCGAAGAGTAACACCACCACGACGGGCCCGTCTCATGGTTTCGTGGTGGAAGCCTCTCTGCAACCTCACGGAATCGTGGCTGCCAACGCCTTGCGTCCCCCTCCAAGCGCTTCGCAACCACCTCCAACTGCCGGGATTGCAGAACAGCCGCCACGGACAGCTGCTGGTCCTGTGACTTGCACAGCCTTGCAGCTGCAAGCGCCAGCAGCCGGAGCTGCTCTGCCGCGCCCTCCTGCTGTCGGAACACAGCAGCAGCCACACCACTCAACTGCCGGACTTGCTGCACAGCCCTACGGCTACTTCGACGCCTCCCCTGTCTTGGAGCAGATCCATCCTCTCCCTCCTCTGCCACCACACTTGACGTATGCACCTGTGTACGCGTCTAATGGAGCCCTAGCCCATATGCCATTGGGCTCAATGCACACCTCTGGTCAGGTGGACCTTAACTCACGGGTTGATCAGCTCACACAAAGAGTCGACGATCAAAACAACCTGATTGGCCAGCTACTCAGGCAGATCAACTTGAACCAAGGCCCTAACCTTGGACCCCGTGACGAGGAGAGGAGGACGCACGAGCATGTCAGCGAGCAGTTCGAGAGGTCCCAAGCTGGTCAGGCAAGGGCAAACGGGCAGGGGAGAGAACGAGATCGTGTTGACGAGACGCAGACATCTGCAAGTCGCACTCTGAGCCGGTCGACGATCCGTTCGAGGTTAGGTCCAAGGACCAATGTACGCGAGAGGCTGGGCCCACAGTCCAACGTCCACGCCCGCTTGGGCCCACAATCCAATGTCCACGCTCGCTTGGGCCCACAAGGAAGTAACCAGTCCAGGCTGGGCTCACAAGGAGCTCGAGTTCGTGAACAATCGCGCGACGAGCGCAACAATCGACGCTCACCAGCCCGCTTGAGGACCAACACACGACAACAAGCCGTAGAGGACTCCTCACAAGCTCAATCTCCTAATCTGCCCCACGGGCAGAACAACCAAGAGGATCGACCCTTGGGAACTGAGAAGGAAGTTAACCAGCGGCGCTCGAGACACCGAAGACATCGACCTGAACCCCTACCCCTACGGGCAGAAGATGTCGAGAAGTTAGTGAATGACCGACTCCAAAGTCTCCAACTTAAAGGAAGCACGGATGAGGCCCTACACAAGGAAATTGCTCAAGTCGACTGCTCACCCTTTACGGACAAGGTGGAACGAGCTGCACCGCCGAAACGGTTCACAACGCCATCCATCACTCCGTTTAAGGGAGACTCCGACCCTGAGAGCCATTTGAGGCACTTTAAGAGTGCCATGATCCTGTACAAGGCAGACGACGCCCTGATGTGCAAAGTGTTCGCGATGACTTTGCGAGGAGCAGCTCAAGACTGGTTCCACACTCTACCGTCCGCATCGATAGGCAACTTCAAGGAGTTCGCCCTTATCTTCACGAAGGAGTACACCTCCTACAAGACGGTCAGAAAGCATACAGACCACTTGTTCAACCTGCACAAGAAACCAGATGAGTCTCTTCGAGACTACCTCATACGGTTCAAGGCTGAGAAGGCGAACATCATAGGATGCAATGACCAAGTTGCATCCTCAGCTTTCAAGAAGGGCTTGCCAACCAAACATGAGCTGTATCGTGAGCTGGCCATAACTCCAAGCCAAACCTTGGCAGAGGTCTTCGCGACGGCAGAGTGCTACGCACTTTGGGACGATGATCGTATCGCTGCGAAGAAAGCCAGCAAACAAGCTGATCACCCGCCCAAGCAGGCGAGCCAAAAGAGCAACAAGTTCGAGAACAAAGTCCGAGATAAGCGCAGATCGTGGCCCCAAGAGGGAGGCTCGGAAACAGGAACCTTCACTGAGTTCACCATCCCGATCCACCAAATCCTAGCACAAGTGAAGGATAAGCCGTGGGTGAGGAGACTTCCGCCCCTGAGGGGAGACCCGTCTAGGAGGGACACTAGTAAATACTGCGCATTCCACGGAGAGCATGGTCATTACACCAACAACTGCAATGCTTGGAAAAGGCACCTCGAGGAGCTGGTCAGGGAAGGTCATTGCACGGAATTCGTCGCAAAGAAGGCCATCTAGCAGATTGAGGATCGTGATGCGGCCGCCAAGGAACCTCCCCAAAAGGTCATACGGATCAACACCATTCTAGCTGACTCCCAGGAGTCTGGGCTGACCACCAAAGAGCGCAAGAGGAAGATCGCACAGGCGACTTATATCTCCCAAGTCACAACGGGCATACCAGTCATTGCAGATACACCCATCATCGGCTTTCAGAAGAAGGACTTGATCGGGCTTGATCTGCCGCACAGCGATGCCCTAGTAATCTGCATCCAAATTGAACAAGCTGTGATCGAGCGAGTTCACGTGGACGAGGGCAGCGCAGCCAACATCCTGCAACTATCTGTTATCCAATAGATGGGGTTGGAGCCCAAGATCAGCAAACTTGCCAGATCACTCACCGGCTTCAATGAGGCCACATCAATCACTGTTGGGACAATTGACCTAGACGTCCACTCACCCCCAGTGGTCTGCTCGCAAACCTTCATGGTCATCAATGAGATCTCTCCCCACAACGGGATCTTGGGCCGACCATGGATCAACAAGATCGAAGCCATCACATCTGCTCTACACCAGAAGATCCGCTACCCCATCCCTGGAGGTGGTATCGGGCAGATCAACAGTGACCAAGCCATGGCAAGGAGATGCACAGCCCAAGGGCTCAAGAAGGGCAAACAGCTGCAGTTCACACCTGTAATGCAGGCTACTGACAAGGCAGGAAACACTCCCAACAGACAAGCCAGTCCGAACGGGAAGGGAGTTGCTACTTCCAAATAGCAATTAAGGAGCCAGGATCAAGGCGAGGGAATCCGCCCGGAAGACTCCCCTGAAAAGGGTTGGAAGCCTGAGGATGACGTTGAGTTAGTACCCCCTGATCCTGGCCCGCCAGACAAAGAAGCGCAGATCGGCTCGCGCCAGAATCCAGACGAGAAGGATCGAGACGAGGGAATCCGCCCGGAAGGCTCCCTTGAACAAGGTTGGAAGCCTGAGGAAGACGTTGAGTTAGTACCCCTCGATCCTGACCAGCCAGACAAAAAAGCGCGGATCGGCTCGCGCCTAAGCCTAGACGAGAAGGTGGAGCTGACCACCTTCCTCCAGAAGAACAAAGACATGTTCGCATGGTCGCCATCTGACATGCCTGGCATCGACCCGAACATCATCTGCCACCGACTCCATGTCAACCCTGCCAGCAAACCCGTGGTGCAAAAGAGACGCAACTTCGCTCCCGAGCGAGTTGCAATCATCGAAGCCGAGATCGATAAGCTTCTAGCTGCCGGCTTTATTGAAGAGGTCTCCTACTCAGAATGGCTGGCCAACGTTGTACTGGTGGCGAAACAAGAAAAGGGCAAATGGAGAGTTTGTGTCGATTACACCGACCTCAACAAAGCTTGCCCTAAAGACAATTTCCCATTGCCGAGAATCGACCAGCTCGTGGATTCAACCTCCGGCAATCAGCTGCTCAGCTTCATGGATGCCTACTCCGGCTATAATCAAATCCTAATGTACGAGGATGACAAGGCAAAGACTTCTTTCATCATAGAGAGAGGGACCTACTGCTACAAGGTCATGCCTTTTGGGCTGAAGAACGCTGGAGCAACGTACCAAAGGCTCGTTAACAAAATTTTCAAGGAGCAGATCGGCAAAACCATGGAGGTCTACGTGGATGACATGCTGGTCAAAGCCCCTAAGCGAGCAGACCACATCAAGAACCTCACTGAGGCATTCAGCCTACTCCGCCAGTATCGCATGAAGTTGAATCCAAGTAAGTGCACGTTCGGTGTATCGTCCGGCCGATTCTTGGGATACCTAGTAACTCAACGAGGTATCGAGGCGCACCGACGCCAAATCAAGGCCATCCTCGAGATGAAGTCACCTTCAACAGTAAAGGAAATACAAAGTCTGACGGGCAGAGCAGCGGCCCTCAACCGATTCCTCTCGAGATCCAACGACAAGTGCAGACCATTCTTCAAGGCTTTAAAGAAGGGGCAAAGAGATAAATGGGACGAGGAGTGCGAAGAAGCTTTCCAGAATCTAAAGACTTACCTTACTTCACCTCCCCTGCTCTCAAAGCCAGTTCCTGGTGAAGACTTTTTCGTGTACCTGGCAGTGTCCAACTCAGCCGTCAGCTCAGCTCTCATCTGAGAAGAACTGGGGGCCCAACATCCGGTATTCTACACGTCAAAAGCCCTTCTCGATGCAGAGACTCGCTACCCAAAATTGGAGAAGCTCATTTTGGCCCTTGTAGTTTCTGCGAGAAAGCTACGACCCTACTACCAAGCTCATCGAGTCATCGTCATGACCGACTTTCCTTTGAGATCAATTCTGCACAGCCCTGACGCGTCTCAACGACTCATGAAGTGGGCTATAGAGCTAAGCCAATACGACCTCCTCTACCGGCCGAAGACTGCAATAAAAGCCCAGGCTTTAGCAGACTTTGTCGCAGAATTCACGCCATCGGCCGAAGAAGAGAAGCTGGTCAACAAAAAGAAGGAAAGTTCGAGAGCAGACAAGACCTCCGCTAAACCTGACCAACCTAGAGACATGTGGCAGTTGCACGTAGACGGAGCGTCGAACCAAAAAGGAGCTGGAGCAGGCGTCGTCATCATCACTCCGGATGGAACCCTATTGGAGCAAGCTATCACGCTTGGCTTCCCAGCCTCAAACAACAAGGCAGAATACGAGGCATTGCTCGCTGGCTTGCGCTTGGCAAAGGAGCTATCAATCAAGAAGCTGGCCATCTACTCAGATTCCCAGCTGATCACAAATCAAGCCTCAGGAGAATACATGGCGAAGCACCCAAGGATGATCTTGTACCTTGACAAAGTCCAAGAGTTGTTGAAGGCGTTTCCTACCTTCACCATCCAACAAGTGCCTCGAGCAAAGAACGCGCACGCAGACGCACTAGTGAGCTTAGGATCAGCCCTTGATACCCACTTCAGACGCTCTATCCCGGTCGAGCACCTTGACCAGCCAAGCATAGAAGAGGCAGAACAGCCAAACTTGATGCAGATCGACGAGGATCCTAGCTGGCAAGACCCCATCGTTGACTATTTGGTTAACGAAAACTTACCCAAGGACAAGTCCGAGGCTCAGAAAATCAAACAGAAGGTTGCGAGGTACTACATGAAAGGTGACATGCTTGTTCGTAGATCATACTCCGGCCCTCACCTTACTTGCATCAAGTACCCGCAGACGCTCGAGGTTCTTTGCAAAATACACGACGGCGAATGTGGAAATCACACTGGGGGCAGATCGCTTGGCCAGAAAGCTCTCAGCATAGGCTACTTTTGGCCTACCATGCGCCAAGACTCCACGGAGTATGCTCAAACATGCGATCGATGCCAATGATATAAGCTGATCCCTGGCTTGCCAGCTGAGGAATACCATCCGCAGAACAGTCCATGGCCTTTCCTGCAATGGGCCATCAACTTGGTGGGACCTATGCCGACAGCACCTGCTAACAAGGAGATGATGATCGTTGCAACGTATTACTTCACCAAATGGATCGAGGCCGAGGCTTTATCCTTTACCAAGGAAGGTGATGTCGAACGATTTATCTGGAAGAACATCATCTGCCGATTCGGATGCCCGCAGTCGATGGTCACCGACAATGGTACACAGTTCGTGGGCAGGCAGATCACTGCATTCCTTGCGAAGTATGGCATTAAACAGCACCTGTCAACTCCCAGATACCCCCAAGGCAATGGCCAAGCAGAGGCATCCAACAAGATCGTGCTGGACTGCCTGAAGAAAAGATTGGAAGGTGCAGAAGGAAAATGGGTCGACGAGTTACCAGGAGTCCTGTGGGCTTATTGCACAACCAAAAGGAGATCAACCGGCGAGACGCCATTCTCTCTAGCCTATGGGACTGAAACAATCATCCCCCCACACATCACGGTCCCTTCCATGAGCATTGAGGTGGGCAGTCTTGACCAAAACTGCAAGCAGATGAAAGTCAACCTTGATCTGCTCGAAGAAGAACAAGAAATGGTCATTGTTCGAGTTATAGCTTACTAGCTTACCAGCAATAACTCACATCTTACTACAACAAGAAGGCCATTGTTCGAGTTGCAGATTTCCAGCAGCAACTGGCATCTTACTACAACAAAAAGGCCATTGTTCGAGTTGCAGCTTTCCAACAGCAGCTGGCATCTTACTACAACAAAAAGGCCATTGTTCGAGTTGCAGCTTACCAGCTCGACTCTAAGCAGGTGACGAGCCTTCATTACCTTCATTGCAGACAGGCTGCTCCTCGAAGCACGAACTCAATGGAGCACTTTTTGAGTGTTATGTCTTCGACATACGCTCGCAGGCGACAAGCCCCACCTCTATTGCAGACAAGCTGCTCCTCGAAGCACGAACTCAATGGAACCTCCATTGCAGACAAGCTGCTTCTCGAAGCACGAACTCAATGGAGCACTTTTCGAGTGTTATGTCACCGACATACACTCGCAGGCGACAAGCCCCACCTCCATTGCAGACAAGCTGCTCCTCGAAGCACGAACTCAATGGAGTCTTTTTCAAGCGCTATGTCCCCGACATACGCCCATAGGCGACAAGCCTTACCTCCACTGAAGGCAAGCTACTTCTCGAGTACAAACTTCATGGAGCCTTTTTCGAGCGCTATGTCCCCGACATACGCACACAGGCTACAAGCCTTACCTCCACTGAAGGCAAGCTACTTCTCGAGTACAAACTTCATGGACCCTTTTTCAAGCGCTATGTCCCCGACATACGCCCACAGGCTACAAGCCTTACCTCCACTGAAGGCAAGCTACTTCTCGAGTACAAACTTCATGGAGCCTTTTTCAAGCGCTATGTCCCCGACATACGCCCACAGGCTACAAGCCTTACCTCCACTGAAGGCAAGCTACTTCTCGAGTACAAACTTCATGGAGCCCTTTTTTCAAGCGCTATGTCCCCGACATACGCACACAGGCTACAAGCCTTACCTCCATTGTAGGCAAGCTACTTCTCGAGTACAAACTCAATGGAGTCTCTTTCAAGCGCTATGTCTCCGGACATACACTTACAAGATACAATGAGAATTGAAGTTTGAAAGACAACTGAAAATTCCATTACAAAGCTGCCAACCAGCCAAGTTCAACAAGAAATGAGCATGATTGTGCTCAACCGGCATCATCTGCTCAGTAGCCCAGCTGCCTCCCCCTCTGCATCTGCCCTAATCTCATCAGTCGCGCCACCTTTGGCGTCGTCCTCCTGCATTGCAGCTTCATCAGCTACCTGCTCTTTAACTGCTTCTACATCCACAGCATTGAACTGCTCACATTGAGCAGGGGCAAGTCAAGATAGAGCTGCTCACCATCTTCATGTTCGAGAGGGCAACAAGGAGGAGCACCGTTCCTGCAGTCCAAGTATCCCAGCTTGTATGCATTAGCAGCAATTTCATGCTTGGATGCCTCCGTGGCTTCAACATGAGTGTCAAACTTGACTAGTAGAGCTCTCACCGACTCCCGGATCAGTAGTTTGCGCAACTGAAGGACTTTTTGCTCGAGCAGACGACTTTTTATCTCTCTTGGCTACAACTTGCAACATTGAGTCAGCTCCGCGCTTGACTGTTCGTGGCTTTGCAGACGAGTCGTGACTGCTGAACAGAGGCACAGTCTTCTCAGTTTGATCCCCGGATCAGTGCAGGCAACCCAAACCTTGCTTCTATGCGGCCTCCTTACGAGGCAGATCACAAGTTCTAGGCAATACGAGCAGAGACTTGAGCAGAATATCTCAGACCTCCTGCACGCCATTGGCCTTTTTGCTGTTTGCGCTGACAAGGCGTTTGGTCCCGGCAGACGAAGCATGAGCAACTCCCACATGGACCTTCTCGGCAGGCGAGACCCCCCTTGAGGAAGACTTGCTCGTGGCAGAAGGAGGTCTCGACTGCGTATGCTATGGAGACTTATCCCTTGATCGTGAGATTGCGGCTTCATAGCAGGCAGATCTGCTGCTAGCCTTCATCTCCTCAGGGAACTCGGTCGAGGACTCCTCCTGCTCGATTGGCAGATCACTTAGGTCCGAGCCATGCAGCTTCCATCTTTCAAACATCCTCAACAGAGAACAGGCCACTGACCTCATTCCGATGTTCGCTCAGCAACTAGCGTCATTCACGAAATTGGGCAGGGATGTTCAAAGCTTGCTGAACCTTGGTCAAGTTCGGGTCGAGAACGAGCTTCTTGCAGATGGCATTCTCTGCAAGCAGAAGATGGAAGTCAGTCAGAGACACAACAAGGTTTCAGAAAGGCTATAGCAGATCAAAAGAAGTATGACTTACGATCACAGTAGATGTGAGGAACGAGCGGACCGCCGCCGACCTCCTCTTTCCATCTACCAATGACTTCCATCACGTCTTATGCCACACATGATCTCCTTGACACAGACTGTCCCTAGTTCGTGGCACAAAAAAATTTGAAGCAGTTTGGACCAACCCCAGTAACTAAGCCGGCCCGAACTGCCACCCACTCTAGCAGCAAACCAGCGCGCCTCCAGCCCAGTTACAGCTAGACTGCCCAAGTCAAAGTCCAATTGGCAAGTGAAATACCTCCTCAACTCAGGAGCCCAAATCCAAGAAGGAAGCCCAGTTACAGCTGGACAGCCCAACAGATAATTCACATCTCCTACATGCCACCACGCGCCATGCAGAAGCTGGGGGGCATTTGTGGGAACCGAATTAAATCACCCTAGGTCAAATAATTCCTTCCATTTGGGGATTATTTGACCTAATTGGGAGTTACTCAATTTAATTGGGGGTTACCCAATTAAATTGGGAGTTACCTAATTAAAATGGGGATTGATTTGATTCCTACCCTAATTAGGGATTTGATTTAAATCAGATAAATCAAATCCCTAATTAATCAAATCTCGCCTAATCGGGGAGGAATAATTCCTTTCCATCTACGGAATTATTCCTCTGAAACCCTAGCCTCCGAGGCTCCTATAAATACCTAGCTACACACAAGGGTTAAGGTACGTCTAAATTCCTACTGAAACTCTGCAGAAATAATTCTCCACAAACCCTAGCCACCATCTTCTTTCTCTCTCCCTCACACAAGGCTCCGGCCTCCACACACGGCTCCGGCCACCTGGTTTTCCTTGAACACCCATCCTAACTTAGGCATCGGAGGGCCTTTGGCCAACAGCCCCCGGGTGTGGTCCTCTTACTCCGATCTGTTTTGCAGGGAGAGAGAGGTGTGAAGAAGACAAAGGAATCTTTAGGCGAATATTCCCGTGGGAGGAAATTTGCTCCCACACATGTCATCTGTGGTTCTGATGTTGAGCAGTGATATTACCTTGCCTCCACCAAAGCAGCCTGGTTTTTACACTGAACGAAGTGTCCCCGGATCACCATCAAGGATGCCTCGGTGTTCAGCGGATAATTTCATTACAATGGTAGAGGCGCGGTAAATCATGATTCTCTTGCTTGTTCATGCTTCTCTCTACCATCACATACTGGATATGGCTGGTTGTCTACAACCTTAGCAGGAAAACTATGACCTGAGATTATCCATATTATGCAAGAAAGAAGTGATTGAATTAAAGTTTGCTTGTAGCAGTTCCTACCGCACAACAAAGAAAGGATTTGGGGTTTTTGGGTTGTTGAAGAAAATTTAACTATGGTCTTACTCCCCCTAGGTATATAAAACTGTCAACTAACAAGCAGAAAATACGTGAATTGTTAACAATGTAAGAGAATTCATCCATTTAGGTAATTTTATGTTTTATGTAAAAATTCAAATTGGGTTTTCCATATAAGTTATCTGTTTTCCATATAATTCTGTTGTAGGATTGCTTGATTGTAAACTTAAAGCATGCTCAACGTTGGGATTATAAATTGTGTTTCATGCAGGTGTAAATTTTGGGTAATGTGCTTTTACAGGGGAAACTTTGCCGAATTTTTGGCAGAAGTCAAACCCTAAAGAAACTTAGGTTTTTGTTAGAAGGGCAATTTGGTCATTTGTGCCTGGCACCCGCCAGGTGTCGGACACGCATAGGGTTCGGCTCAGATTCCAAAGCGGAATTTGGGTCGGGTTCTGTCAAATGTAAATCAACAAACACAAGTAGAAATACTGATAACTTTAGCGATTGAGGCTTGCAAGAATTGCAATGTCCGAAAGACAGATTTCGCCCCAGCCCTTGTTCTCGCAGTTCTATAGGTGTCCATCTCCCAGGATTCAACAATCAATAATCCTAAATTGAAGCACTTCAATTTAAGACTATGGTGAACCAATTATATATTTGTACTCTCAAGACAAAACTAGGAAGAATTTAACAATAGAGTATTGGGGATACCCTATATAAAACTCAAGCAACCCATGATAAAACAACGTATCTATGAAGTAGTGTAAGTTCAAGAGATACAACCTTTGCATCATTATGCTTTGAAAAGCAATAGGCACAAATCTAAGGAAACCGACCAGTTGGAGAAACTAAGACACACGTCTCTTAGAGAAACTTATTTTTCATTCACTATAGAAATTAAATATTATTAAATAATATAAAATTTCTAACACGGGTTGGGTCGGTTTTGTAAGTTCGTGCTTAATTTATCAACCAGCCCGATTCAAACAGGTTCTTGAATTTCACACCCAAAATCGAGCAAGTGTTATTAAGAAATCAACCCAAACCAAACTAATCAAGCTCGGGTCAGGTTTGGTTTGTTCGGTTTGCTTCTGAAGCTTATGAAAAAATAGTTGGCATTAAAACATATAAGGCTTGCTATAAAATAAGAAAAGCCCTTAGAGGTAAAAGCCACTTTAATTTTTTGATTTTTCTTTGTGTGTAGTTTTGCAATTTAAGTTGCTTTCTTGACGCTTTTGCATGCTTTGTTGATTTTAGGCCTTTTTGTGGTTTTCTACGCTTTTCCTTGTAATTGTTTTTCTTATCAATAAATTTCTCTCCCTGAAAAAAAAGAAAAGAAAAAGGTTTGATGCCAAATGAATAATGAAAGTGCGTTCTCTCGAGAAAAAAGAAAGTGCGTAACTTCTCATGATTAGTGACTATTGTAGAAAGGTAAACAATGTGATTTTGGAGTGAATGAATAGTGGACGGTTAAAAAAAAAAAAAAATTTGTTGGTCTTTGTCAGATCTGAGCCGTTCAATTGAAAAAGCATTTGAAAATAAATGGCCTAGATCAAAGAAGCGTTGGAGGTGTTGGAGGCTGATGCTTACGGGAATAAATGGCTATACAACTGAACTGGCTACACTAGAGTGTATAGAGTACAACCACAGATATCACAATTGATTCCATTAATGCTAATACATAATCAATCATTCAAACTTGTTCAAACTCTTAGATCGAACATTCACTTGACTCCAAGTTTCCAACATTTCTACTGTTTCATTGAGCTAGAAAATAAGCAAGCTATCAAAAGCTAGCCTACAATTTTATTGATATCACAACCATGGCAGAGGAGGACTGTCCTAATGGCCAGCTCTCTTATCAGTGCACAGTTGGTGTTTATTGATATCACAACCATGGCAGAGGAGGACTGTCCTAATGGCCAGCTCTCTTATCAGTACTCAGTTGGTGACCCTAGGGTTCAGAGAAGCATATGCAAGCAGCTCCTTGTTGCTTTCAAATAAGGCCATGTTCTCTTGGCTCAGAGTCACCCAAGCTTCTATTCCATTGCCATCTCTTTTGTCAATCAAAATAGTTACATTTTTCTCTGCAAAAGCAACGTAGCTCACCCATGATGGCTTTCCCCACCCGAAATTGGCTTCATAAAATGGAAACCTACACCAACTTGAGCAGATAAACTTGTCTATGTCATCATTTTTCAACAGGTTTATGTACCATTTCAGTTTTTGCCCCACTTCGTTAGAATCAAATACTACTACTGCAGCATAATGTTCTTTTGTTTCTTCAAGTCCTCCCCTTATTTTTGCCACCAAGCCTTTCAAATCTATCACAGTGGTATTCTCTCCAGAGTGAGAATAGTTTGCTGTCGAAAAATCTACTAGATTCCCAACCAAGTTTTCTGGCAAGGCTGGCACTGCCATTTTACGCATGTTCAGAGTGTGAAAGAAGACTGATGGCCTTATTAGACTAGTCCCCAGCATGTTTGATGATGATCTGGCTGATGCTTCAATTTTACATTTCCAAATGAGTGCTGAAGCTGCTTCTACTCTTGTTGGTTTGGGCACAACTGAGCTCGTTACCTTAGATTGGAGAGCAGCAATCTTTGAGGCATCAAACACAAACCTCCTTGTCATGAACTTTTCCTTTTTGACTTCCACGGATAGCAGTGGGTCTGAGTTAGAGAAATTTAGTGGTGAAAACAGAGACGCAGCACCAAATTTGGGAAGCATTAACATATTTGAGTGATCATGGGCAGTTGCGGTCCAACAATTGATGAATGTGTTTAATGTTGCGGCATCAGCAAACTTATGAGAAATGCTAAACCCAATTGCCATTCCACCACACTCAAACAAGTTGACTTGAACAAGAAGCAATGCGCCGGTGCCCGCTTCTCTTGACTCGGGTTCAACTGGTAGGAATCGTCTTAACATCTCAGCATCTGGGTGTTCGAAAATCTCAGATAAGGAACACTTGACTCGGGCTTCCAGAAACTCAGCTCCATCATCGTTACATTCAATCAAGGCACCACCTTTGATTCTTCCTGCCAAAGGGTAGAAGTGAGTGAGAGTTTTAGCTAAGGATTGCATTAGATACTGACATCTTTCATTGGTGGCCATGACATTGTTGCTAGTAGCATCAGCAGCATTGGGATAGAAGAGAAGGATTGGGATGTAGGTTTGAATGGCCATCTGATCCAAAATAGAGAGCTTATAATTTCTAAGGTGATGAGGAGTTGGGGAGGATGGTTTAACAGTTTGCCTCTGGATGATTTCAACCTTGATTTCTGTGGCCATTTTGCTCAACCTTGATTTCAAGTGATGCAAGCACAAACTGTGAATTGGAACAATGGGGCTGGTCTACCTTATAATGGATTGGGTTCTACGTTGAATTGAATATAACTAGAACTACTTTGTAGGCAAAAGCCCCACTACTGGCTGCCTCTCAAAGATTTCAACCTTGATGCTCTGTGGCCATATCTTGATAGTAGATTCTGTTAAGTGTGCAAAATAATGTCATGAATATTAGACTGCGGCGTGGCCTGCCTTAAACATTGAAGAACTACCTACTTTTGTGGAATTTTGTAGTTGATTATCCAATTGTAATGGGATACAATTAAGTCAACTTGACAGTTGAGTTAATTTCTGGAGCAATTAGGCGGATGTGCTATACAGGTAGCAGTCCCTAGCGGTTGCTTGGCTATTATGGCTAATAACTACCGAAAATCCATATGCTAGCAGTTTTCTTTTAATCTCTTGAGAGAGCAGCATTCTACATTGAAGAACTACCTACTTTTGTGGAATTTTGTAGTTGATTATCCGATTGTAATGGGATACAATTAAGTCAACTGGACAGTTGAGTTAATTTCTGGAGCAATTAGGCGGCTGTGCTATATAGGTAGCAGTCCCTAGCAGTTGCTTGGCTATTATGGCTAGTCACTACCCAAAATCCATCCATTTAGGTAATTTTATGTTTTATGTTTGTTGAATTCAAATTGGGTTTTCCATAAGTTATCAGTTTTGAGATTTTCCCAATTGGCTGGTCGGTTGTCAGTTTTGTTTGATAAGAATAAGATTTCTTTTCATTCTTTCTTTATATATAATAAGATCGAATTTAATTGAGAAGTAAAGTATTTCATATATTGGCACACAGACGCTTTAGGAAATATATAGAAGTAGAAGATTATCGGCAACACTTTGCCAAAGCGCTCAAAGCGTAGAAAGCTTTATGGGTATACGAGGTCTGGATTGGGAATTTGGTCGAACATGTGGCGGGCACGTCATAAATCGCCAGAATCACAGTTACACTTCAAGAACCTGAGGCTCAGGTGAGATGAGAGGTGTTGATGTGTAGCTTTGAAAGCATGTAATCTTCTTGTTTTAATTGCTTTTGCATCTTATAATTTGTAGGGAGAAGCTTAAAGTTTACAAGTCCCACCTGCTACATCTTTTACATTTTTTTTTTCTTCATTTACTTGTGATTTCATTCTATATACTTTAATTTCAACAAATTATATATATACTAAAACTGATCAGAAGTCTCATTGTTCCTAGACTGTTCATAGACTGTAGCTTAGGAATAGTTAATTGTCGATTTTGCCGTTCACTTAATTCTTCCTTATGTTCCCTTTTTGCCCCTTCCCATTCGCATCTCTTTCGATTCTAAGGTTTCGTTCGCTCAGAGCTTTCCAGTCTGTTTCGAACCAGTTGGTTGGGCTGATTGGGGGCAGCCATGGAAGATCAGAGTTCACTGTTCTGCAGGAGTGGGGAGCCGTCAATTTTTGTTTGGGGAAGCGCGCTGCAAATCCAGCCGCCCTCTTGGTCCTTATCTCATCGGTTTTCATCTCAGATGTTGAGTTCGTGTGTTCTCATTCTAGCTGCGCTTCATCCTTCTTCTCATCGCACGGGTTTACCTCAAAGGATTTCTAGGTTTCGTAAAAAGAGGTTGGTTTTAACGTTTTTTTGGTTTTCTAGGTTGGTTTATTCATTTGTCATGTTGAAAATTGAGAAGTAAATCAGAAATTGAGTTTGGTTTGTTCTTACAGGGAGGAAGATCTAAGGAAAAAGAACTGGAGTAATCAATATGAGAACCCCCGGTCTGCTCATCAATCTGGTAATTGATGTCTGTGTGACTGATATTCTTTTTGAGTGTGGTTATAGACTCCTCCTTTTTAAAAAAAAAAAAATTTATTTTTATGACTCCAGAGCAGAATTATAATTCTAATAAATATATATTTTGTGTTTGCGTCTGGTTATAAATTTTCTGTGTGCTAGGCAATAATTCTAATAAATATATATCTCTTATTGTATTTGTCATTGTTTTTGTTTCTGATGATCTCAATGCTATAGATTCTTGAAGCTTGATGTAGAATGTGCTGATTTCTTTTCAATTTTTGTTTTTGTTTTTGAAAAGGTTGTTTTTACTTTTCAGTTCAAGAATTCGAAACAAGTCTGACAGTTTCTATTTAGTGTTTAGTGTTTTAGGTTTTAGGTTTTAGGTTTTAGATTAGGATGTGAATGCGATTTCCTTATGCCAATGCTTGATTTTGTTACCGAAGCTTGGGTTTCCTACTCCCCAATTTGTTTCTGCTAAGTTTTGCAATCCAAGAATTTGTTTAGTTTCTATCAAGAACCAAATGAGATTCTTGGAATTTTTATTGTTACTGAAATCAGAGTGTTCTGCACACTGATAACTTACATTGCACAGTAAATGAATTACTTTGATGGGGAAGTCCTGTGCTTAGAGCTATCCACTAATATATAAAATATTTGGTATTCTAGAGTGGAGGTGATGCAGGACGTGTAGGACCTAAATTTATTAGTTTCCTAATGTATTTGTTAGTTTCCTAGATTCTTTAGTTTTCCAAGTTCTAGTAGGATTTCTACCTTTCCAGATTTCCAGATTTCTAGTTTTAAGTTTCCTATTTTATTTGGGTCAGGATTTATGTTTAAGCAAGGGATTTTTATCCTATTATGTCTAGGTTTTAGTTTGCTATAAATACCCCCATGTAGTTCTTTAAAATTCAGATTTGAATGTTGAGTAAACCTTTTCCTAGAACTCTCTGATTTCGTCCCTTCGATCTATATTTCTTCTCCTCGATCTCCGATATTCTTCTTTGTTCTACTGTTTCTTTCCATTATCTCGTCTTTTCGATCTCTATTTCTTCTCCTCGGTCTCTTATATTCTTCTCTATTCTATTGTTTAAGTGCTTAATCATACACCTACGGGCTGTTCTACATCAATTGGTAATCAGAGCCTCCCCTCACTTTCGTTTGCGTTTGCTCTCTGCCATGGCACCCCAAACCGTGGCCAGCCTTGCAGAACAATTTCATGCGTTCCAAGACAAAGTTTCTGACGATATCGCTGGCATGGAAACCCAACTCTCCAAACTTAGCGTTGACCTCAAAGACGAGTTGGTACAGGCTCACACACATCGTGCTGACCTCAAAGACAAGTTGGTGCAGGCTCACACACATCGTGCGCAGACGGACCTTGCCATCGCCAAACTCCAAGACTCCGTTCAGTTGCTTATCAATCACTTTCGAGCTGGACATGCTGAACCTTCATCTACCTCTGCGGTGCTCTCGAGTTCATCTATGCCACCACCGACAAGTGGCCTTCTGCCCAATCCACCGGTGGATAAAAAACTCAAGGTCGTGCCATACGGCATGTCACATAGCTCAACTGGGCTCTCGCTTGATGCGCCCAAGGCTCAATTGGAGCCCCCGTTTTCTTTTGGGTCTCTGCCACCCCCCCATTATACCCAACACACAACGAGCCCTCCTCCAGTGACTGCTCAAGCTCCTACCCTGCCGCCCGTTCCACATGATCAAGGCACTCATCCCCATCGCCGTTTTGACAACGATGTCATCCGCCACATCAAGCCTAACGCTCCTACTTTTGATGGTCGTGGGGATCCTACAATGTTTCTTGATTGGGTTCAAGCCATGGAAGATTATTTCGCCTGGTACACCTTGACAGATGCTCATAAACTTCGCATTGGTAAGATGACGCTACAGGGAGCGGCTAGACAATATTGGAATTCCGTGGAGGAGCAACTATACCAATTTGGACAGCCGCCTGTGACTCTATGGGATGAGATGAAATTAAAGCTTCGTGAACAATATCTTCCCACCTTTTATCGCCATCAATTGTATGAACAATTATGGACCCTTTCACAAGGCAGTTTGACCGTTACTGAATTCCACACTCGTTTTATTGAACACAAGATACGTGCGGGGATTCGTGAAGAACCCGACATCACTATGTCTCGCTTTATCCATGGTCTTCGTGACGATATCAAGTGTGAAGTCCGGCGGTTCCGTCCACATACTTTGGAAGATACATATTGCCATGCATTGGAAGCTGAGACATATTTGTCGCCACAACATTCAGGATATTCTGGTCAACTTGCAACCACCAACCAAACTCTTCCCACTACGGATATGCAGACGGGGTTTTCAGGACCATCTAAACCGCCTGCACCACCACCTAACAAGGGACCGGCTGTTTCTACTCATGCTCGCATTGAATGTTTCCATTGCCATGCCAAAGGACATATTGCCTCTCGTTGTCCGCAGCGAACTTTAACTATCAACACTCCCGCTAGTGAGCTTTGTGAGATTGTGGAGCCTCTCGAAGGTGTCTATGATCCGGACATTGATGATTGCTGACCTTTGTCCCCTCTTATTCATACTTGCGGTCAGCGTTGTCGTCATTAATTTACCTTTTGTGGTTGTTTACTCGTCGGAGTCGAGTTCTTTTCGCCGGGAGAGAATGATGCAGGACGTGTAGGACCTAAATTTATTAGTTTCCTAATGTATTTGTTAGTTTCCTAGATTCTTTAGTTTTCCAAGTTCTAGTAGGATTTCTACCTTTCCAGATTTCCAGATTTCTAGTTTTAAGTTTCCTATTTTATTTGGGTCAGGATTTATGTTTAAGCAAGGGATTTTTATCCTATTATGTCTAGGTTTTAGTTTGCTATAAATACCCCCATGTAGTTCTTTAAAATTCAGATTTGAATGTTGAGTAAACCTTTTCCTAGAACTCTCTGATTTCGTCCCTTCGATCTATATTTCTTCTCCTCGATCTCCGATATTCTTCTTTGTTCTACTGTTTCTTTCCATTATCTCGTCTTTTCGATCTCTATTTCTTCTCCTCGGTCTCTTATATTCTTCTCTATTCTATTGTTTAAGTGCTTAATCATACACCTACGGGCTGTTCTACATCAGGAGGCTCTGTTTTGGTAACTAGAATATGCTGCTATTTCGGTAGCACTGTTTAAAGACATGTTCATTCTTTTACTACAAGGTTTTAATTCAAATTCGTTCTTATACTGGTTTATGGGACTGGGGATTTGAATTTGATAATTTTTGTTTTGTTTTGGTTTATGGGACTGGTTTATGTGGTTTGGCATGCAACAGTTTAAATGGGACAATCCCAAGTGGTTTGTTTATGTTGAAGAATTTGAGTATAATCTATCTCTTCTACAACAGCCTGTCTGGGGATGTACCTCAAGTGGTTGAAGCATTGAACTTGAGTATTATTGATCTTTCTAACAACGATTTAACAGGGCCAATTCCAGAAGACTATGGAAACCTTACCAAGTTAACAGAGTTAGCTTTGTTATTTAATGGTTTTTCTGGTAGCTAGCTAGCCTTGAAAGATTTTTGCAATAAAGGATCCTTTATATATATTCCCAATGTGTCCTCATTTGGCTGTAAATATACACAAATCAATGTCTTTGTGTGTGATTTGAAGGATTGCTGAGGTGTGGGAAGAGTTACAGACTGAGGTGGATAAATTATCTGTGGGCTGACTTGAGGAGAGTGAACATCATTGCTGAGGAGGAAGAAATCATTGTTAAGTTACACACTGCTTTGGATAATAGGTATATATATACGCTCATTTTTTAATTAAATAAATATCTTTTTATGTAGTTCTCTTTGGCCAACTTTTCTTTATGTATAATATATCTATGCTCAGAAAATATGAATGTAACCATTCTCAATTCGCTCTTAGTTTGTGACTTCTAATTTTATTAAGATACCTCTTTCAACAGGAGAAATCCGGTAGCCTGATACTTTATAGAACCATTTTTGAACTTGGTTATGCTAAGCTAGGTTCAAGCTCTCTAGAGACTCTTAATATGTTATTTATATTTCATGCAGTGATTGTTTTTCCTTTTTTAATTTTATATAAAATTGTTTTGGGTTGTGTTTGATTTATGGTTTTTGTTGTTTATGTAATTTCTCTTTTGTTAATTCATGTTGTTTTCATTTTGATTGATTCATATATTGATATATGAGTTTTCTTCTCCAATTTTTCTATTTTTTTCTTCCTTTTTTAAACTGTGTTTTCTTTGATATATTTTGCAGGTGTTCTTATTAAGTTCTTAAGCATTACTTAATCATTATTGTTTATTTTGGAAACCCAATTTAAATAAAACATTGTTAGTCTTAGTCATCATCTTAAAATATGAGATTAGTTCACTTGCTATAAGCTACCGAGCATGTGGATAGTGAACCCTAGGAGCTTAATATATGTTTGCATCTAGAAGGAAATATGATTTGGAGCTGATATTCTGAACTAATCGACCAGTCTCTCAGCTGGAAGGTAAATATGGTTGCTTCAATATAAAATCATTCAAACAAAAAAATCTGATTTAACACTGTATAAAATATGTAGAAACCTACATATCCTCTGTTTGTTTGCTAAGAAAATGCAAGAAAAAAAAAACAGAAAATTTAATTTTGAGGTCACCCACTTAATAACATTAGTTATTTTTTTAAAATTGAAATCACTTGGGTTTCTGTGGAAATTCAAGGAGATAAGGGCAAAAGTTTGAGTCTTTGTTTTATAATTATGTTGGATTGAAAATTTGGTGCCTTTCTTCTTTCTTGCATGTGCTTGGAATTACAATGAAAATTTTCTTTCATTCATTTTTTTTTTTGTTGTTGAAGGGTTTGAGCATGAGGACAAAGGTGATTTTGCAACCTCACCAAAGCATTTCAGGTAAGAACCATATCCTTGAATTGCTCTTTTGGACCAAAATTAAGCCTTTTGTGTGATGGTTTATCATCTGATTGGGTTCTATATTTGAGCTTATGGATTGGTTCATGGTGGATTTGATTTTGCACTCAGAGTTGCTTGGGTGAAACTAATGACTGTGTGCATTGCAGTACTACAACAACAAAATTGGCGGAATTACATCTATTTGTGGACTTTGAAATAGAAACAAGGTTTGCATCTTTTAATCGTCTCCACTGTATTTCAATTTCTTTCCCTTTTATTAATTTTGATTATATTTCACCCCTGTGATGGGATTGAACATGCTTTTGAATTGGTAATGGGAGTTGACTGTTTGTGCTTGAACAAAGGCTTGCCATTGGCCTTGCTGTTGTCTTGGGATAGAGCCAGCGTATATGTACAAAAAGTTACGGTATACATTTTTCTCTCTCCCTCTCTTTAATTTCAGTTTTTTTTTTCTTTAATAGAATTTCGTCAAATATGTTGGTTCTGGATTTTTGTTGTTGAAGAAATATACAATAAAGGTGTTCTATGACGTTCAGTGTTCGTAAATATCTTTTGTAGAACAACACAGGATGTTGACTGACTTTGAAGGTGCTACAAGAAAAAATGAAGTAAGGTTACGCATCTGGTCTAGCAAAGAGGTTTGTCAATCGTTCTCTCATCCACAATTTTTTTTTCCTTTTAATAAGTCAATTACATCTCAGCCTTAAATTCACTTATCTTTTTTTTTTTCTTTTTTTTATTTATGTTAAATTTAATGAGGATTTCTGTTACAGAATTCTGAATTATGCAATTTTTTTTTTTCCATTTAAGGGCACTGGGATGCTTAGGGGTTCTTTTTATTCTCTTTTTCAGTGCATGTTATAACTTAGATAGGTCTGCTTTAAGAAGATTGGTTTTATGTTTGAAGAATACCCATTTGGTTTTAGATGTAGTTTATTTAGTTAAATATATGGCTACTGGTGAAATGGATTAGCCAAATACTGCATATGTAATCTGACAAGACCCGCCCCGGATTTCCCTCGGGAACCGGGACGGATCCCGCCTTTGATTCCGGCACCCTCGGATGCCGGGCCCACTTACTAAAAACCGAGACCTCTACCAGAAATTTTGGCAGAGTCTCCCCTGTAAACAGGATATATCCCAAAATTCAAACCTGTCAAAAACACAGATATATATATAACCCAATCGCCAGCATGCAGTACACAGAGTAGTGTTACAAACCATGGCCTCCGGCCTCAAAATACCAAATCCTAACAGGGCAATAACAGAGCATCTAACAGAATTCCACAAACTAGCAAAAATGAAGTTTTACGTAATTACATAGCACTGAGGCTCCGAGACAAGCTCAAGTACTGCGGCTCGTGATAGAAGGGTACAAAACACGGCACTGCAGCTCGCTCCAGTCACTACTGGCTGTGGGGCGCAAAACAGAAAATTGTGAGTGGACAAAACAAAGTTTAGTTCAATTTAAATCAAAGTAGTATAACCCCACTGTTATAAAACCATGCATGAAAACAATGCATTAAATCCATCATATATATATATAAAAATAGTTTGCTCAAACCCGAGCCAAATCCGAAATCCAGCGAAACTTACAAATCAACCCACCCAAACCTTTCCTTACAAATCTCAAATTAAACTCTCGAAACCCGTGCCCACCGGCACGACGAGCGGGGAAGTATCCTCGCTCAAAAATAAGAACAATTTCATAGCTATATATATAACATAAGAGATATAGCATAAGTATATGACACACCTAATTGTACCGGGGAAACAATCCAACAGGGGATTGTTTGACTAGCTCACACTTATCCGGCCTCAAATATCCATGTGGCTAGGGATGAGTCGTCCAACTGGGGGACTGACACTCTAACCTAGCACGTACGGACGAATCCTCAAGAACCGTACGCCTAGAACCGTCCTACGCGCGCAGACTAACCCGTTAAGGGTCTACAGCAGCACCCCGTTAAGGTATGCCCCGGGTTCCGACATTTACAAGTATCCCAATTTCCATAATCACATTTCAATTCCAATTCCAGGGGAGGTACACAGGGTAGTGCTTATAGCACTCCATACTGACATTCTAAACTCATACTTTTCCTCATCTCATAACACCCCAAAGTACCTCACACAAATACAACAAGCCAACACTTTCCCAATAAAATACTTATATGCTTCAAGATACTTTATATGTCAAAACCCATATAAATTCCAAATAACTTTATAACATAACATATTCAACATATGAATAAATGGATACGAAAGGATGGGTTTGCATAAAACCATTTAAATCTTCATGCATAGAAATTTCATTATAAGACCATGCAATTACTTGAAAACAAAGTCCACTCACAAGTAATCCCAAGCTGCGTGACCCCGAGAGGGTCCTGCCTGATCTGAAGGCGGAATCGGATTACCTATTTCAAAATACGAACATGACATTAAAATCCAACTCTTCAAAAATGAGACTTTAAAGTAAAATCCTAATTTCCCGGGTTTCTCTTAAATACTAGGAACGAGGCGTCCCTAAGGTCCAACTAACAGTTCCAAGCGTTGGAAAAGTCTCGGAAGACACTCGGTCAACCGGACGGTCAAAGCTTTAAGTTGAAGAATCGGAACATCCGGGGCTCCGATTCACGATCCGCGAGTTCCTATACGATCCTAGGAATACCGGGAACAACATACGTGAAATTGGGTTTGATCCAACGGTCCAAACACATCAAACCCAAAAATCACAGAATAGGTATAATTGGTTCGAGGTCCATACGATATCCAAATTGAGATCCGTCAACTCCTACGCGCTCGTGACAACGTAAGGATCATTTTAGGATAAAATGTGACCTCTGCCAGACGGCCCACGCGCCGCCCCACGCGCCGGCAGCGCGTGGTGGCTCGGTTACTGTTCTGGTGACCGGAAAAATTTAGTATCTTGACCCCAAACTCCTAACCTAGGTAAACCACCTAATTTGGAGTCACTTTTGTTCTTGGGTGAAAGTCAGCAAATGGCCGGAAGTGGCCGGAATCGAGTTCTCAAAATCTGTCAAAACCTAATTCGAAAATCGGGTTGCTTAAGCTACGAATCGTTCAAAACCTAACCATCAGCCAGCTAGAGCACGAAGAATAGATGAGAAACCATACCTCGTGCGTCGGAAACGGTGGCCGGACGACGGAGAACGAGCGGCTGAAAAATCGCGACTGTACCGGCCTGTTTCTGGGCAAAATCCGGTGGCTGGACGACGGCTTCCGGCGGGAGATGGGCTGGGGTTCGAAGGCGAGGTCAGCCTGGTCCTTTTGCTTCTGGTCTTGTGCGCTGCCGTGGCCTGTGGCCGGAGTTGCAGAGAGAGGAAGGGAGAGCGATGGAGTCGGGGAGAGAGAAAGGAGAGAGAACGCGTGAGGGAGGAGAGAGAGAGGAAAATAGAAACTGAAAATGAAATCTGATTTTTAATCAAAATAATTTCTGAAAATTTCAATTAAGTCCTCAACGATTTTTCAATCGTATCTTTCTCGTTCCAAGTCCGAATCGAGCCTACTCCGTGTCTACGGACTCGGCTCAGTACAACCTATCTAAAAATACCACTTGTCATCCCAAACTCTCTCCGGATAACAATTGACCTTTTTGCCCCCACTTCAAGGGCAAAATTGGAAATTTCATAATTAATTTAATTCAATAGTGAAAAGTCTTAATTTTTGGGTCGGGATGTTACATAATCCGCATAAAATTCTTAGCATTGTTGTAAACAATTAGTTTAAGTGGAGGATTGTTGTAGGAAATTTGGTAAACAAATATCTAGAAATTAGCTTCACAGTTTCTTAGGTTCCATTTAATTTGGTTTTTGTTTTTGTGTGATATATTTCTCTTAGGGTGTGTCAAATGGTAAAGTTGCAAGCATCCATTCCACGATATAATGCAATAGACTTATTCCAAAACTTAGGGTGTGTCAAATAGTTTAATGTGAATTCTTGCCATATGTTTATCAAAGCCAGAAAAACTTATTTGACTTTTTGATGTGTCATCAAAGCAAGAACTTAAGAAACGAACTCATGAAGAAGTGTGAATATGTTCATCTTCTGATCAGTTTTGTCAACCAATCAGTCATTCTCGTATCTTTTTAAAAGAATATGATTATGCAAGTTGAATTAAAGGTGCATTAAAAAAACAACAACAAAAAGAACCAGACAAGGCAATTCAAGTTATTGCTGTTCACATACAGAAGATACAGAAAAAGTCATAGCAACGGTTTGTCTAGTTGACAAAATATTAGTCTTGGCAGATACTAGTATATTTATATTACACGAATGCTAGATAACAAACCTTTAAGTTTAACCATAGTTTGCTAGCTGATGAGACTTTCAGGAATTTTTTTTGTAATTGTATTTATCTTAGTTGAATTTCAGTTGAGCTTGAGCAGAGCTAATCCTTGACCCCAGCTAACTGCTAAGGTTGTGATATGAAAAACAAGCTTGCTTGGAAATATTACTTCCAGAGCTCAAATTGTTATGGGCAGAGCAAGCATGCATGTGAAGGTTGTACTTAACATAGGAGGATTGCATTGCACTGGCATGCAATAGTTTCTGCTCTAGAAGTAATGTTTTCAAAGAAAAAGCTTTCGTTCTTCAATATTAATCCATTTTTTGATTTAAAGGTTTTTTATACTCTGCTTGGCAATCACAAACATGACTGACTTATTTACTCATCCTGGCTTTGAATTGGGCCATTGAAGCACGGTACCTGACGTGATGGTGATCTTAGACGTTGAGGTTGGAATGATCTATATGTTTACTGAAAGACATTGGATTTTCAGACACAAGTGAAGCTTCATGGAAGCTGGGGGAGAGGTCTTTTTCCTATGAGTTTCTTGCTCGGTAAGGCTTCTCGACAATCTATTTCTGTTGTTTTAGTCAATTTATTGGCTGTCAACTTCATTGAGTCTACCTCTTGCGAACAACATGTGTATTAATTTATGAGTTTCTTTTGTTGAGACCAAGTTTTTTTTAAACCAAGGTGTCCTGTCATTGAAGATACCCAAGCCTAACAAAAGATTTAATAGCCCTGAAACTTGGCAGAAAGACATATAATCATATTAATAGTTGTCAATACTAAACATATTGCATCATAAATTTCTATTTGATTGGCAATTGTGTGAACAGAAGAAAATTGATATATACCAGGTAGAAGTATCCTCTATAACTGTCACATTAATATGTAGAACGCAAATAGAAGTACATCTCCAGGTAAAGAGGGACAGAGAAGGTATGGCCTTTTGAGGCTTAATTTTAAATTGTATCCATAGAGAACAAAACAAGCTAATAGCCAATCGTAAGCGTTAGATTTTCCGTTTTCACTTCTTCCAACTTCTCCGCATATATATATTATGTATTGCTTTCTTTCAGTAAAGTTATGATTTCTGATCAGAATATCAATGCAAGCCTTGAGAACCCTTTTTGTGTGCTCGTTATTATTCTCCTTCCTGAGAACCTCCACTACAAATACACTAGACACTTTGTCTCCAAATCAATATATTAGACATGATCAAACTCTAATTTCAGCAGGTGGAACCTTTCAACTGGGATTCTTCAGCCCTGGTAAAGTCAAAGGCCAATACTTGGGGATATGGTACACTATTTCTAAAGACATAGTTGTATGGGTAGCCAACAGAGAAACACCACTTGATGATTCTTCAGGAGTTTTAAAGGTCACTGATCAAGGAGTTCTAGTCCTTCTCAATAGCTCAAACGGCATTGTATGGTCATCCAACTCATCAAAAACTGTAGATAATCCAGTATCACAACTATTGGATTCGGGAAATCTTGTTGTGAAAGATGCAGACGAAACTAACCCTGATAACTTCTTGTGGCAGAGTTTTGATTATCCTTGTGACACATTCCTACCAGAAATGAAGCTTGGATGGGACTTCGTTACCGGTTTTGAAAGGTATGTTTCTTCTTGGAAGAGCACAGAAGATCCTGCTCGAGGAGAGTTTTCACTAGGGATGAATACTCATGGTTTACCACAACTTGTTGTTATGAAGGGAGCTAAGATACAAACTAGATCAGGTTCATGGAACGGCCTTCGATTAACAGGATCTGTCAGTCGACCAAACCCACTATCTGAGTTTGAATTTTTCTTGAATAAGGATGAGGTTTATTATGAGTACAGACTCCTAAACAAGTCTATGCCCTCGAGATATACATTGAACCCATCTGGCATTGCACTGTGGCTCACATGGATTGAAAACACACATAGTTGGGAACCATTCTTTTCAACCCAACAAGACCAGTGTGAAATTTATGCCTTCTGTGGTTCATATTCTAGCTGTAACATCAGTAATGCTCCCGTATGTACATGCTTGAAGGGATTTATACCAAAATCGCCAGAACAATGGAATTCACAGAATTGGTCTGATGGGTGTATTCGAAATACTCCGTTAGCTTGCAGCTATAATGATGGCTTCTTTAAATACACTAGCTTTAAATTGCCTGACACATCTTCCTCATGGTTTGAAAAGAGCAAGAGCCTCAAGGAATGCAAGGAATTATGTTTGGAAAACTGCTCGTGTATGGCATATGCAAATTTAGATATCAGGGATGGAGGAAGTGGCTGCTTGCTTTGGTTTGGAGACCTCACTGACATAAGAACCTTCCAATCTGATTCTCAAGACCTCTATATACGGCTGGCTTATTCAGAACTAGGTAGCTTTTAGAGTTTTGTCTGATCTTACTTTTGTTCTTCTTTCCAACAATAGATAACATTATCACTTATTTTCTGAGGTAAGGGGAAATTGAGTTCTTTCTTGTTTTTATTTTTTATTTTTGGAGGGGGTTGAGGAGGCAGTAGTTAATAGCAATTCGGTAAAACTAGAGCATTTCCTAGATCCGGCCCATAATGAGGAACAGATACTTGTTCTTCTACCCAAAAGTAATACCATGAAAACCAGAAGTGTTGTTTGGCTGTCTCTGCTGTTGGCCATGGTGCTTAATCTACAGTTATGCAATGCATGCTAAAATAAGTGCAACATGAAAGTTTGCTCTCCAAATGACATGCTTATTATATTACACTTGTGATCTTTCAGATGATATTGAGAAAAAGAGCAAGTTCAACAAGAAAACACAAGCTGGAATTGTAATCAGCTCTGTACTTTTTATGGTGGGAATGCTAATAGTGGGGTTTATCTTGTATATACGAAAGAAGAAACTCAGAAATCAAGGTAAATTTCTCAGACATGGACTTGATCATGTTAAATAGATGACTGCAAGATTCTGGCACAAAAAATGAAATTAAAAGTATTTTTACAATGAAAAATTCATTAGATAGGGGTTAGCATTAGTTTCATAAGTGCAACTGTCCACATCTTGCTGAAGAGATCTCCTACTGTTTCAGTAGCCAGAAGAAAGGATTACCTTGGAGAAGACCGGGAAGACATGGAATTGCCACTATATGATTTGAACACGATAGTTCATGCCACCAACGGCTTTTCAAGCAGAAACAAGCTGGGAGAAGGCGGGTTTGGACCTGTATACCAGGTAAGATAAATTAATTTAACGAAAATTTGGATTATTTTTGGGTGTAAATTTGAGCTATTTTGTAAAACAAAACTTTCAACTTTTCTAAATGATGATCCAATCCATAGGGTACATTGATAGGAGGGAACGAAATTGCAGTAAAGAGGCTTTCAAAGGATTCTGGACAAGGAATGAGGGAGTTCAAAAATGAAGTTATATTGATAGCCAAACTTCAGCACCGCAATCTTGTAAAGCTTCTTGGTTGTTGCACTCAAGATGACGAAAAAATCTTAATATATGAATTCATGGCCAACAGAAGCTTGGATTTCTATATTTTTGGTATGTTCCCCTCCCAACTCAACCATATAGCTTTTGAATCATATTATCCTCTCCCTATAAACTTATTCTACTGCAATTCAATGTGGTAATGAACTAATTGACATGCTTAAAAAAATTTCAGACCAGGAAAGAGCGAAATTGCTCACCTGGCCTAAGTGCTTCAGCATTATTGATGGAATTGCTCGAGGACTTCTTTATCTTCACCAAGACTCTAGATTAAGGATTATCCATAGAGATCTGAAAGCTAGCAATATTTTGCTTGATAATGATATGAACCCAAAGATTTCTGACTTTGGCCTGGCCAGAATATTTGGTGCCGATCAAAGTCGGGGTAATACAAAAAGAGTGGTTGGAACATAGTAAGTAAGGCTTGAACTTATTTTATGGTTGAATTTTTCGTTCTGCTGTTTCTGAAATTCTTTCTTACTGCAATTTCATTTCCCAGTGGTTATATGCCCCCTGAATATGCAGTAGATGGAATTTTCTCGACGAAATCAGATGTATTTAGCTTCGGTGTTGTACTGTTAGAGATATTGAGTAGGCAGAAGAACAGGGGATTTTGGCATCCAGATCACCATCTTAACCTTCTTGGACATGTAAGTACAAAAACTATTTTATTTTGATGGTGCAATCCTCTAAGTACCTCCTCCAATGGCCTGCTATTTAAAGTATACTATTATAGAGGGTATGCAAGTGACAATTCTCCTTTTGTTATGTACATAGAGGGATAGGGACATGAAACCTAACCTGCTAACATAACATATGTCTTAATATGTTTTAGGCATGGACACTATGGATCCAAAATATTCCACTGGAACTGATTGATAAGTCGCTAAGCGATTCGTGCACCATATCCGAAGTGTTACGGTGTCTTCATGTGGCTCTGTTATGCGTGCAACAAGTACCTGAAGATAGACCAAGCATGTCATCTGTGGTTCTAATGCTGAGCAGTGAGGTTGCATTGCCTCCACCAAAGCAGCCTGGTTTTTACACTGAACGAACTCTACCTGATGATCCGTCAAGGGTGCGTGATTCGTCGGAAAATAATTTCAGCACTACATTGTTAGAGGCTCGGTAGATGATCTTCAATCTTTCTGGTGCCTATTAATGCTCCTGTGTACCATCACCAAAATGTGTTTGGCATGTAAGATTGACTTGAACCTTGAAGGCTTAGATGCGAAACAATGACTTAAGATTATTCATATTGTGCAACACACATGTTATTGAGTTATAAGTTAATTTGGAGCAGTTCCTACGGCACAAACAAAAAAATTTGGGATTGTGGTAGAAACTTTAAGGAGCTATAGGCTTGCTGTTCATTTTCTTAGCTCTGTTTTGCTCCCCCAGAGAAGGTAACAGCCATAAAATTTGTCTAGATTCGTATTTTTATGGCACAGACTTATTGTTTTTGTTGATATAAAATCCTGTAATGGGGAGCAACTGGTGCCAATGATTGGTTGATTCCCGAGTATTATTTATAAAAAAAAAATCTATGCAATTAAAAAATATTGATGCTATATATGGCATAATAATCCAACCCCACTAGAAGAAGAGCACCAGATCTCCGCAAAAAAAAAAAAGCAGAGCAGAGCAGAGCAGACTTGTTGAATGTAGTTGGTTCGAAATTTGCTAAGCGCTCAAAGTGTAAAGCTTTATGGATTCATGTTGTCCGTGCTCGCCAGTCTGGTTCAGGTATTTGGTCGAACACGTGACGGGCACGTCGCAAATTCTCGGAATTACAGTAAAATGACAAGAACCTAAGGCTCAGGTGAGATGAGATATGTTGATGGGTAGCTTTTAAATCATGGATAAATACTCTTTTAACCATTTGATAAGATTTTCAATGTGGTCTGAATTTACGTTTCCTTGGTTGACAGAAACACGTGAGAGAAAAACTTGTGACTTTTGACTGTGTGTGTTCAAAGCAAAAACATTAGAAACGAACTGATGATGCAGTGTGAATATGCTCAAGTTTTGTTCAGTTTTGTCAACCAATGAGTCTTTTTCGTATCTTTCTAAAAGAATATGCAAGTTAAACATGGCGACCCTTTGCTATTGCTGTTCACATACAGAAAATACAGAAGTCATAGCAACGGTTTGTCTAATAGACAAAATTTTAGTCTTGGTAGATACTAGTCTAATAGACAATATTACTGATGAAATTTTATTGTGACTTTATTTAGCTTAGTTGAATTTCAAATTTTGATGACACCAGCTAACTGCTAAGCTCATCTTTTTCATATGAACAAGGTTGTGATGGGAAAAACAAAAGCTTGCTTGGAAACATTATTTCCAAAGCTGAAATTGTTATGGGCAGAGCAAGTATGCATGTGAAGGTTGTGCTGAACATAGGTGGATTGCATTGCTCTGGCATGCAACAGTTTCTGCTCTAGAAGTACTGTTTTCGAAGAAAAAGCTTTCATTTTTCAACGTTAATCGAATTTTTGATTTCAAGTTTTGTCTCTGCTTGGCAATCACAAACATGACTGACTCGTTTACTCATCCTGGCTTTGAATTGGGCCATTGAAGCACAGGACCTGACATGATGGTGATCTTAGATGTTGAGGTTGGAATCATCAATATATTTACAGAAAGACGTTGCATTTTCAGAGACACAAGTGAAGCTTCATGGAAGCTGGGGGAGAGGTCTTTTTCTTGCCCAGTAAGGCTTCTCGACAATCTATTTCTTTTGTTTTAGTCAATTTATGGGTTGCCAACTTCACTGAGTCTTCCTCTTGTGACCAACATGTGTATTAATTTATGAGTTTCTTTTGATGAGACCAAGTTTTTTTAAACCAAGTTGCCCTGTCATTAAAGAAATCCAAGCCTAACAAAAGACTTAATAGCCCTGAAACTTGACACAGAGGTTGAAGGAAGAAAGCCATAATCATATTACTAGTTGTCAATACTGGACATATTGCATCTTAAATTTCAATTAGATTGGCAATCTAGACTGTATAATAGAAGCATTGTGTGAACTGAAGAAAATTGACATATACCAGGTTGAAGAATCCTCAATGACTGTTGTATTAATATGTAGAACGCAAACAGAAGTACATCTCCAGGTAAAGGTGGACAAAGAAGATAGGGCCTTTTGAGGCTTACTTTTAAATAGTATCCATAGAGACCAAACAAGCTTATAGCCAATCGAACACTTGAGATCTTCCATTTTAATTCTTCCAACTTCTCTGCATATATGTTATGTATTGCTTTTTTTCACTGAAGTTATGCATTCTGATCAGAATATTGCCTTGAGAACCATTTTTGCGTGCTCGTTATTATTCTCCTTCGTGAGAACCTCCACTACAAATACACTAGACACTATCTCTCCAAATCAATATATTAGAGGTGATCAAACTCTAGTTTCAGCAGGTGGAACCTTTCAACTGGGATTCTTCAGCCCTGGTAAAGTCAAAGGCCAATACTTGGGGATATGGTACACTATTTCTAAAGAGATAGTTGTATGGGTAGCCAACAGAGAAACACCACTTGATGATTCTTCAGGAGTTTTAAAGGTCACTGATCAAGGAGTTCTAGTCCTTCTCAATAGCTCAAACGGCATTGTATGGTCATCCAACTCATCAAAAACTGTAGATAATCCAGTATCACAACTGTTGGATTCGGGAAATCTTGTTGTGAAAGATGCAAACGAAACTAACCCTGATAACTTCCTGTGGCAGAGTTTTGATTATCCTTGTGACACATTCCTACCAGAAATGAAGCTTGGATGGGACTTCGTTACTGGTTTAGAAAGGTATGTTTCTTCTTGGAAGAGCACAGAAAATCCTGCTCGAGGAGAGTTTTCACTAGGGATGACTCCTCATGGTTTACCACAACTTGTTGTTATGAAGGGAGCTAAGATACAAACTAGATCAGGTTCATGGAACAGCCTTCGATTAACAGGATCTATCAATCTACCAAACCCACTATCTGAGTTTGAATTTTTCTTGAATAAGGATGAGGTTTATTATGAGTACAGACTCCTAAACAAGTCTATGCCCTCGCGATATACATTGAACCCATCTGGCATTGCACAGTGGTTCACATGGATTGAAAACACACATAGTTGGGAACCATTCTTTTCAACCCAACAAGACCAGTGTGAAATTTATGCCTTCTGTGGTTCATATTCTAGCTGCAACATCAGTAATGCTCCCGTATGTACATGCTTGAAGGGATTTATACCAAAATCGCCAGAACAATGGAATTCACAGATTTGGTCTGATGGGTGTATTCAAAATACTCCATTATCTTGCAGCTATAATGATGGCTTCTTTAAATACTAGTGCTTTAAATTGCCGGACACATCTTCCTCATGGTTTGATAAGAGCAAGAGCCTCAAGGAATGCAAGGGATTATGTTTGGAAAACTGCTCATGTACGTCATATGCAAATTTAGATATCAGGGATGGAGGAAGTGGCTGCTTGCTTTGGTTTGGAGACCTCACTGACATAAGAATCTTCCAATCTGATTCTCAAGACCTCTATATATGGCTGGCCTCTTCAGAACTAGGTAGCTTTTAGAATTTCTGATCTTACTTTTGTTCTTCTTTCCAACAGTAGATAACATTATCACTTATTTTCTGAGGTCTGGGGAAAATGAATTCTTTTTCGTTTTTAAGCAGTTCGGTAAACCTAGAGCATTTCCTAGATCCAGCCCATAATCAGGAACAGATACTTGTTTTTCTATCCGAAAGTATTACCATGAAAACCAGAAGTGTTGTTTGGTTGTCTCTGCTGTTGGCCATGGTGCTCAATCTGCACTTATGTAATGCATGCTAAAATAAGTAATATTAGAATCTCAATTAACTGCAACACGAAAAATTGCTCTCCAAATGACATGCTTATTATATTACACTTGTGATCTTGCAGATGATATTGAGAAAAAGAGCAAGTTCAACAAGAAAAGGCTAGCTGGAATTGTAATCAGCTCTGTACTTTTTATGGTGGGAATGCTAATAGTGGGGTTTATCTTATATATACGAAAGAAGAAACTCAGAAATCAAGGTAAATTTCTCAGACATGGACTCAATCGTGTTAAATAAATGATTGCTAGATTCTTGCACAAAAAATTAAATCAAAAGTATTTTTACTATTGGACCAAAAAAAAGTATTTTACTATGGAAAATTCATTAGATACGGGTTAGCAACTTAGCATTAATTTCATAAGTGCAACTGTCCACATCTAGCTGAAGAGATCTCCTACTGTTTCAGTAGTCAGAAGAAAGGATTACCTTGGAGAAGACTGGGAAGACATGGAGTTGCCACTATTTGACTTGAACACAATAGTTCATGCCACCAATGGATTTTCAAGCAGAAACAAACTGGGAGAAGGCAGTTTTGGACCCGTATACCAGGTTAAAAAAAAAAATTTAATTAAACTATGGCTTATTATTGGGTCTAAAGTTGAGCTATTTTGTGAAACAACATTAATTGACTTTTCTGAATGATGATCCATTCCATAGGGTACATTGATAGGCGGGAAAGAAATTGCAGTAAAGAGGCTCTCAAAGGATTCTGGACAAGGAACGAGGGAATTCAAAAAAGAAGTTATACTGATAGCCAAACTACAGCACCGCAATCTTGTAAAGCTTCTTGGTAGTTGCACTCAAGATGACAAAAAAATCTTAATATATGAATTCATGGCCAAGAGAAGCTTGGATTTCTTTATTTTTGGTATGTTCCTCTCCCAATTGAACCACATAGATTTTGAATCATATCATCCTCCCCTTATTCTACTGAAATTCAATGTGGCACTGAACTAATTAACGTACTTCAAAATTTTTCAGACCAGGAAAGAGCTAAATTGCTCGACTGGCCTAAGTGCTTCCACATTATGGATGGAATTGCTCGAGGACTTCTTTATCTTCACCATGACTCTAGATTAAGGATTATCCTTAGAGATCTGAAAGCTAGCAATATTTTGCTTGATGATAATATGAACCCAAGAATTTCTGACTTTGGCCTGGCCAAAATATTTGGTGGCGATCAAAGTCGAGCCAATACTAATAGAGTGGTTGGAACATAGTAAGTTTGCTTAAACTTATTTTATGGTTGAATTTTGCACTCTACTGCATTTGAAATTCTTTCTCACTGCAATTTCATTCCCCAGTGGCTATATGCCTCCTGAATATGCAGTAGATGGAATTTTCTCGACGAAATCAGATGTATTTAGCTTTGGTGTTGTACTGCTAGAGATACTGAGTAGGCAGAAGAACAGGGGATTTTGGCATCCAGATCACCATCTTAACCTTCTTGGACATGTAAGTACAGAAACTATTTTATTTTGATGGTGCAATCCTCAAAACACCTCCTCAAATGGCCTGCCATTTAAAGTATACTAGTATAGCGGGTATGCAAGTAACAATTCTCCATTTGTTGTGTACATGGAGGGATAGGGACATGAAATCCAACCTACGAACACAACATATGTCTTAATTTGTTTTAGGCTTGGACACTTTGGATCCAAAATATACCACTGGAACTGATTGATAAGTCGCTAAGCGATTCGTGCACCATATCCGAAGTGTTACGGTGTCTTCATGTGGCTCTGTTATGCGTGCAACAAGTACCTGAAGATAGACCCAGCATGTCATCTGTGGTTCTAATGCTGAGCAGTGAGGTTGCATTGCTGCCACCAAAGCAGCCTGGTTTTTACACCGAACGAACTCTCCCTGATGATCCGTCAAGGGCACGTGATTTGTCAGAAAATAATTTCAGCACTACATTGTTAGAGGGTTGGTAGATGATCATCAATCTTTCTGATGCATGTTAATGCCCGTCACCAAAATGGGTTTGCCATGTAAGCTTGATTTGAACCTTGTAGGCTTAGCCGGGAAGCAATGATTCAAGATTATTCATATTATGCAACACACATTTTTTGAGTTATAATTTAATTTGGAGCTGTTCCTACGGCACAAACAAAAAAATTCTGGGTTGTCTGGGCTGTGGAAGAAAATTGGAGGAGCTATAGGCTATATTGGTACTCAGCTCTATTTTGCTCCCCTAGGGAAGGTAAGAGCCATAAAACTTGTTTAGATTCGCATTTTAAGGCAGACTTATTGTTTTTGTTAATATAAAATCGCGTGAATAGGGAGCTACTGGTGCCAATGATTGGTTGATTCCTGAGTTTTTATATATATATATATTGTTTTAGTTAAAGAAGAAAAAATTGATTTAGTTAAATAATGTGTGCAATAACATTATTTAGTAGCATTCAAGAGAACGACATATTATATTTTCACAGTATCGCCACGCAGCTATACTAGGGTTTTTTAATTTTTTAAAAATTAATAGTACAGCCGAACGGCTATACTTGAAAAAAAGCTTTTTTTAATAAAGGCTATTCTCTTTGAATATATTATACAGTAGATGATGGTATTCTCTTTGCGATGTTCTGGAGAATCCAATCCCTGGTGAACTCAATAAACTCGTCCCATTTCAACTAGATGATGGTATTGTTGACGATGAAATTGCCCTCGGCGTCCAGCTCAATATGTTTGAATGTGGAGGCTTCGCTATTTACCATCACAAAATGTGTTTGACAGGTAATATTGACTTGAACCTTATGGCTTTGCAGGGAAACAATGATAGTAGAGATTTATTCATATTCTGAAACAACGATATCTTTTGGGTTTGTTGAGTTGTGTTGTGGGGTTGTTGAAGGATTTGCGGTTGTTGAGGTATGGAAGAAAATTCAAGGGGCAGGCATAGGTCGAGTTGATCCCCCTCCACTGGGAGAGTGGTGCTACTATACCCACTTGAGATTGAAAAACCAGTAGAAAACTTTGAATTGTGAGATTAATTAATCCATTTTGTCTTAACCCGCTTCCTTAACCCTAGATCTTTTCACATGTACAGTTCGATAAAAAAAATTAGGGTCACATTATATATAAAGTTCATATTCCCACGCAACATATGGGCATTTAGTACAAGTATAATAGTCCAAACTACATGGGAAGAGGGTTTCACACACACACTGTCAAGGTGCTATGAGAGTTCAAACTTGAGACCACTAATTTGCAAATCAATGCTATTTTCCACTGGACTAGACCTCGTTGACTTTATTATTTGTTTTATTTTAATTCTCACAAATGGCCGATAATATAATTATCTTAATAGTGGTCACTTATTGAATTATTATTAATAATTTATCCGCCTCTAGCTACATTAAAAAAATACCTATAGTATGGGATAAATCCCATGACGACACACAGAAGTGAGAACCACAATCAAACCAAATACATTATAGCCAGAGATAATGAAGGTTGAAGTGGAAATAATCTCCAAGGAGATCATCAAACCATCTTCTCCAACCCCTAAACATCTTCGACGTCATCAGTTTTCCTTTCTTGATCAAATAAATCCCCCAATTTATACCTCCTTGGTCCTCTTCTATGAATTCAATGGCAAGACCCCGCCCACCATTACTGAAATATCAAAACACCTTAAGAAGTCCTTATCCGAGGTCTTAACCCTTTTCTACCCACTAGCCGGCCGACTCAGAGTGGAGAACCATTTTGTAGACTGCAATGACGAGGGAATACCCTACCTTGAAGGTCAAGTAAAACCCAGGCTTTGTGATTTTCTCAATGATCCGGTCCCTGATGACCTCCATAAATTTGTCCCCTTTGAGCCACATGATCTGTTTCCCTCTTTTCTGCCGGATAGGCTGATGGAAGGAGTTTTTGGTCCTTCTTCTTTTGAGATGCGTAGGCGTGCCACCACCAAGCCACTTGATGGCTTGGATGGAAAGATCGTGTGAGTGTGGTTGCGCTTCTGACTTTTAATCAAACAATTGATCGACCAAGCAAGGAACCTCCTCTTGGCCTAGGTTCTTTTTCTTCCTTGAGGTCAAGGATGATTGAGCTTTGTATGACTATTTTTAGGATTTTTGTGATAAGTGCAGCGAATGTAAATGCAATAAACGAAATGACAGAAATCTAAGTGCGAGAAATGTAAGTGCGAGAAAAATATATTAAAGCGATAAAGACTTGAATTAAATTCGAATGTAAAGACAATTGAAATTAAATTGCAAGAAAGTAAGCTTACACTAAGAAAACGAAGAACTTTGATAATCTGAAGAACTTGAAAGATAAAATCCTAGACTATGAATTGAAAAGTATAGGATAAAGAGATAGATTTTGTGTGTTCAGTTGGCGGTCCTCTTCTCTTCTTCTGACGATCAATTTATAGAGCTTCCTTCCGTTCATGGGTTTGGTTGTTAAATGGCCTCAACCGACTCTGTCTTGAAAATCTTCCTAGAATTAATGCCTTCCGGAGCTCTAGGCGTGAACCATCCGATGTCTTGAAAATCTTCCCACCTTCCGGAGCTCTAGGCATTTAATGAGAATTTTCCAACCATCATCAACCCCTATGGTTGGTCAGTACAATGAGATCAGGATAGTAGGGTGGCTACAAATCTTCCAAATATCAATGCCTTCCGGAGCTCTAGGCACGAACTACCCGATGTCTTGGAAATCTTCCCAATATTAATGCCTTCCTGTCTTTAAACTCCGCCACTTGCAGGAAGACTTTTGTTGGAACTTCTGAACACTTCTTGGATCGGGCTACTCTGACATTTTTACATTGAGGAACATTTCTCACAACCGAGGATTTTTATTTATTTATGCAATCCGAGGAGCTTTGGCTCAACGGAGGATTTTTATGTAATCCGAGGATTTTTGGCACAGGCGGAGAATTTCTCATGTGGTCGACGGAGGATTTCTCATGTGGTCGACGGAGGATTTTTATGTAGTCGACGGAGGGTTTCTCATGTGGTCGACGGAGGATTTTTATGTAGTCGACGGAGGATTTCTCATGTGGTCGACGGAGAATTTCTTATGTGGTCGACGGAGGATTTCTTATGTGGTCGACGGAGGATTTTTATGTAGTCGACGGAGGATTTCTCATGTGGTCGACGGAGGATTTCTATGTAGTCGACGGAGGATTTTGCCAAATAATTGGTGGGTGGGTCTAATAATACCAATCATGACATATATATATATATATTTATATATAAAAAGTGACTCTAATTATGCAAACACTAAAGCAAAGCTTTAGCCTTCCCGTCACTTTCTCCCCATCACATAGTTTTATATTGATCAAGTTGCAACCCTCCACCTTGTTGAGCATCTTTCCTCATCTTTTGTAGAAAAATCCCACGCCTCTTTCATCAATTGCATCTGCCCAACTCCAACTTCCCATAGCCGACTTGTGCATGCATTCCTCCATATGGATGGTGGATTTTTAACCACACTCAAACATTGCCCCCTCGATTTCTTAGCCTTTAGTTGACAAAAGGGGAAAGGAATCGAAAGTCAGGACTTAGATGTTGGGATTCATGGATTTATGCCAATCTCTGGCATGTTCTTATTTGGAATTGAGTTAGATTCTAGGGAGGCACTATCCTTCAATCTTGAAAGAACTCTTTGACCGTTGTTCGGCCTATCGTGTGATGACTCTATTTTGTAATGAACGTTATGGAAAATCTTTTCATTTGTCATACACATTTTCTCGTCCTTAGCATGACCAAGATGGATCATGTCCCCATCATCTCCCAAGAAGTAGGGTAATATTTTTTCAAAAAACGGCCATTGATGGGTGAATCATGAAGACGACCATTCTCATAACTCAACCTATATGCTCCTTTTCCTAAAACTTGGTTGATGAGGAAAGGTCCTTCCCAGGTTGGAGACCATTTACCAAAACTACGATCTCTCGTTCCTAATGGGAGAATAGTTTTCCATACTAAATCTCCAACTCCGAAACTTTTGGCTTTAGTCTTCTTATCATACGCCCTGGCCACCTTTTCCTTTTGGGCTTTTAATTTATCCAAAGCCTCAAGTCGGACTTCGTCAAGATCATCTAGCTCTTGAGCCATCGCCTGATTATACTCATCCTCACTCCATTCAGCGTGGCAAGCCACCCTTAAAGATTTTACAGAAATCTCGAGAGGTAAGACGGCATCATGGCCGTATGTGAGTGCGAATGGTGTCGTCCCCGTGCCGGACCTTTTAGAGGTCCTATATGCCCAAAGGGTATTGGAGAGGAGAGAATACCATTCTTTAGGATTTTTCTCAATCATTTTTTCCAAAATACCTTTTATTATTTTGTTGCTGGCCTCCGCTTGACCATTTAATTGAGGATTGTATGGGGTGGACTGAACCATCCTAACTCCCCAATTTTTTGCGGCTGCCTTGACAGCCTCTCCCACAAAAGCCGTTCCTCGGTCAGTCATGATAGACTCTGGTAATCCGAATCGATGGATGATAGACTTCTCAATAAACTCTATCACCTCAGCTTGGGTAACTTGCTTGAGTGGTATGGCCTCTACCCATTTTGTAAAGAAGTCCGTGGCCACTAAAATGAACTTGTGACCCTTAGATGATTTCGGGTGGATTTGGCCAATCACATCCATCGCCCAACCCTTGAAAGGCCAAGCCTTCACAATAGGATTCATGGGTCCGGCCGGAACATGTTGAACTGGACCATGCCTTTGACAACCTTGGCATCCTTTGGCGTAATCAATGCAATCCTTCAAGATGGTTGGCCAATAATACCCATGCCTCCTTAGCAACCATCTCATCTTGATGCCTGCTTGATGAGCTCCGCATATTCCTTCATGAACCTCAGTCATAACCACCATCTGATCAATCTTTCCCAGGCATTTCATGAGTAAGTCGTCAGAGCCAATACGAAAAAGGTCTTCATCCCTGATCACATAGCTTATGGCCCTTTGCCGAACCTGCCGGCAATGCGAACCACTTGGACATTTCAGATATTCCACGATGTCATGTCTCCAATCATCTGGAGTTACAGTCAATGCCATCACCTCAATTGGTATTCCTCTTTCAAAAACTGAGGGCAACGATCGTTTTTCAACTTTGAATAACTCCTCAGAAAGCCCTTCAGAGATCTGAACTCCAGAGGCCAATTGGGCCATTGCATTAGCCTGTGAGTTGTGCTCCCTTGGTAGGTGGGCGAGTCTCACTTCATCAAAACCTTCTATTAGTTGGCTGGCCAAGGCATGATAGCCAAGCAATGCTTGACTGGTTACCTTATAATCGCCGGATAGTTGTTTCAGAACCAACATCGAATCCCCCATGATTGACACATTATTTATTCCAAGCTCTCTCAAAATCTCCAACCCAATGATCAAGGCCTCATATTCGGCCTGATTGTTGGTACAATCAAAGTCTAATTGAAATGAATAACGAGTTCGGAATCCTTGGGGTGATTCAATGATGACACCTGCTCCCCCCATATTTGATGTTCGAGATCCGTCGAAATAGAGACGCCATGGGAATAAACTTATCATATCGACTTTGAAGAAGTCCATATCTTCTATTTCAACACAAGGGTGAGAGGCCAAGAAATCAGCCAAGGCTTGCCCCTTGACGGCCTGCTGAGGCACGTATCGGAAGGTGAATTCTGCCAATGCCATCGTCCATTTTCCAATCCGCCCTCTAATGATTGGTCGAGTGAGCATGTACTTGATCAAATCAGTCTTGGCGATTATATGCACCACGGAAGGCAACATATAGTGCCTTAACTTGGTTGCGGTGAAGTATAAGGCTAAACAAAGTTTCTCTACCGGTGAATACTTTCTCTCGGTGTCCGTTAAAATTCGGCTTAGGTAGTACACTGCTTGCTCCTTTTTCTCATCGTTGTCTTGGGCCAAAAGACTTCCGATGGAATTCTCTGCAGCCGAGATATATAACTTCAAAGGTCGGCCTCGCTTCGGCGGGATTAGCACCGGTGGCTTGGTTAAATACTCTTTAATGGAATCAAATGCCTTTTGGTGAACTTTTTCCCATCGAAATTTCTCCTCATCCTTGAGCTTTAGCAAAGATGAAAAGGGCTCGACTTTCCCGGCCGAATTAGCTATAAAACGCCGGAGGAAGTTTATTTGGCCTAGCAAGCTTTGCAATCCTTTCTTGTTTTTTGGGGGAGGCGCATCAATGATGGCCTTAGCCTTATTTTTATCAATTTCGATCCCCCTTTGATGTACCAAAAATCCTAGGAAATTTCCGGCAGAAACTCCAAAGGCACATTTCTTTGGGTTCATCTTCAATTGATGCTTTCGCATTCTCTCGAAGGCTAACCGAAGGTCATCCAAATGACCTGGTCTCGATTCCGACTTCACAACCACGTCATCGATATAGACTTCTAAGTTTCGACCGATCATGTCATGGAAGATGGCATTCATTGCCCGTTGGTATGTGGCTCCGGCATTCTTTAGGCCGAATGGCATCACCACATACTCAAAGGTTCCAATGGAACCTGGACATCTAAAGGCTGTCTTGTGAATGTCTTCTTCGGCTATGAAAATTTGGTTGTAGCCAGAGTGTCCATCCATGAAGGATAAAATCTCGTGCTTGGCCGCCCCATCAACTAAGAGGTCCGCCATAGGCATGGGATATTCATCTTTGGGAGTTGCAAGATTAAGGTTACGAAAATCAACACAAATTCTTATTGCTCCCGTTTTCTTTTTTACAGGTACAATATTAGAAAGCCACTCCACATATCTTGCTGGCCTAATAAATTTGGCTTTAACAAGCCTTACAATTTCTTCCTTGACCTGTAATTCTACTTCTGCCGACATTCGGCGAGGTGGCTGCTTGAAGGGCTTGAAATCCTCTGCTGTTGGCAAACGATGCTCAACCAAATCACGACTTAGTCCAGGCATCTCAGTGTAATCCCAAGCAAAGCAATCCTTGAACTCTCTTAAAAGTTCTTCCATCTTGGCCCGAAGTTCTGGTTCCATCAGACCACTAATGTAGATTGGCCGATGATTGTCTTCTGTCCCCAAGTTGATTTCTAACAAAGGGTCTTGGACTTCCGCCTTTGAATCATCCATCTGAGTTGGTGCCAACTCCATTTCGTCAATTTCAAGTGCATCATCTTCAGGGCCTTCGTGGAGAAATTCCACCAAATGAGCGGTGGACCCATGCTCGGCCGCTCTCTCGGCCCAAAAACCATATAGCCGTCTCAAAGTGTCTTCCACTGCGGCTCTTTTCTCCTCCCTCGTGGTTGTATCACTCATTGAGAGAGAAAAAATCAGACATTGTGGGGCGCTCCCCATCTGCTTGGGCATCGTGTGCCCCCAAGTCTATCAACTTATTGGCCGAGACTCCCGTAGGTCGGCCGTTCATATCTGACCCTGTAAAATAAAGAGGACCAAGATCATCCTCGTAAAACCTAGCCTCCACCGCGTTGGCTGAAGCCATGAAAGGCCGTGAGTCGGCCTGAACCAATTCCACGCTCCCATCCTCGTGCCAAAATTGTAGAGTCTGATGGAGCGAGGAAGGGACACACATATTTCCATGAATCCAATCTCGACCTAACAATGCAGTAAAGTGAGCCGTTGTTTCCACCACAAAGAAAGCTGTCGCCCTGACCTTTTCTCCCACTCTAACTTGGAGTGGGATGATTCCTTTTGATATTGTGGTGTCTCCCACAAAGCCACTGACCGTTGTCTCAGTTGGAATTAGTTCCTCCGAACTTTTCTTCAACTTCCTCATCACTGAAGCTGGGAGAATATTCACTGTGGCTCCCGTATCAACTTGAACTCTGCTCATTGGAACCCCATCAAAGTGAGCATTTACGTATAAAGGTTTAAGATGGGAGGACATCTTCTTGGTGGGCATTTCAAAGCACACTTTCTCTGGCATTTTCTTCTCCGCACTCGGCATCACAATTTGAGGCTGAGCTACCTCTGCCTTTGGAGTCTCCCGAATTACCTCGATTTCCTTTGGTTCTCCCATCTGAACCATGGACTCGACTTCGTCAAAAACATCTCCATCCATGGAGTTTGGTTGACCTGGCTGAGCTTCAAAAAATAGTGGAAGTGTGACCACCATAGCATCGACCTCGTCGAAGTCCCCAAACCTCACCTTGGTCTTACTTGTCTTCAATTCTCTCTCCAACTTGGTAATCTCTTCCCTACACTCATTAGCTAGTTGCTCCATAGCCTCCTCTGGGAGGTCTTCAAAATACTCATCATCACCATACTCTTCATTCTCCCCATAAAGTTCTTCATTATCGGCTAAGGCGCTTCCTAAGTTTTCTGAAGCTTTTTCAGTCTCTACGTCGGCCGTTGGTTCGGCCTCTTCTTCCACTACGGATGTTTGAACATCGACCATGACTTGGTCCTCCTCTGTCGTCAGCTTATCTTCTGTCGTCTGGGGTTTTCCTCTGACATCCTCTACCATTTCATGGTTATTTTCTTTTTTCTCCTCGACCACGGGTGGTGATATCACTTTAATTGGTATTTGCTTCCTGGAGGTCGAAGAATTGGCCTTGGGTTGAATCTTTTTGAACTTCTCAACTTTTGATGGTCCATCGTCCAACACTTTCATTGGCTTGCTAGATTCCGCCTTGAGATTGCTTGCTTCAAAAGCTCCGGTCAAATGAGCCTCCAATTCCAACATCGGCTCATCTAAGGCTGTCACCACAACTTGACCATTCACCCATTGTCGATGTATTTTCATTCCCTTGGCCGCTGCTGCCTCTAATGAAGCCACGGCATCAGCTTTGGCGAACTCCAACTCTTCCAGTCGAAGCTTCTCTCGAAGGTCGACCAATCGGTTAAGTTGGGCTTGACTCTCGTCAGCCCACTCAAACTCTGCTTTACAAGTGGCAGCATATTGTCTTTGAGCCCTTCTTGTCTGAGTTTTGCTCAAGGGTATCGGAGGCAACTTCGAACCTCTACTCCTATACCATTGTCCTGCCTTTGTGTTTGGCATCTTGAAAGTTGGGACACCACTACCATCAGATGGGCAAGGTCTTGACACATAAGCCACATCTCGATTCTTTCCTTCTCCCACCGAAACCCACATGCTTCTATTTTTATCTTGGCTTGGGTTCAGTGGATCAACATCTTCATACTTGAGTGGCATCTGATGATTTCTTTTTTTAGGCTGATATCGCGGCCTCTCGTACCTATCTTGGTACTCATGTAATGGCCGTTTGTTCGGCCTAGTCTCCATCATGCCCCTTGGGCTATATGGACCGTAATTCCCGGCCGAACTTTTAATATTATTTTTCCCAGCACTTCTTGGTCTACCTGTCTGGGCTTGATCCTTGATCATCTCCTTAGTCGGTTCCCTGGCTGACTCCTTGGATTTTGGTAGAACTACCTCCACTGAGACCTCACATTGACATCGGCTGCATAGCACAATAGCCTTGGGAGGTTCTTCCATAATTGGAATTTTCTCATCTAGAGCATTTGTCACTTCTGGGTACATCTTGGCCTTACCCTTTGCCTTAGGATCCATCAGGTTCTCCCTTGCTCTTCTCTCAGCTGCTGCTTTTCCGGAGCCACCCAAGTCTAATCTTGGTCGAGGTTGATCTGGCCTTGGGAAGTTGGCATTCACCATGTTGGCCTGAGCATTTGGGAATGGATTCTGATCAACACCCATTGTAGCTTTCTCTAGAAATTTCAAGATCTTTCGATCAATGAGATCCTGCACGACATTCCGAAAAACAAGGCAATTGTTAGTCGCGTGAGACCATACATTATGCCATTTGCAAAAAGTCTTGTTTCTAAGTTCATTAGCCGATGGAATATCATGACCATTTGGCAATTTTATCATCTTTTCTTTTAAAAGTTGGTCGAAGATTAGTTCGGCTTTCGAAATGTCAAAGGTATAGGACTTGGTTCCGGCTCCCTTTTGAGAAGTTCCGCTAAACTTAGAAATCTGGACCGTTGTCGGCCTCTGATCCTTGGAGGCTTTGGACAAAGCCTTGCATACGTGTGGTTCGCTGACCACAATTTCAGCCAAGTTTATCCCCGCCGATTCTTCTTCTTCTGCTAGTAAGATTTCCTCATATGCCTCCTTTGAATTCACATCTTCGACATCCACCGCATGGACAGCCATGGTTCTAGATGTGGAAGGCTTTGGTAGATCTCTATAGAAAGTCGGTCGAGATATCGGCCAATTCTTTTGTTGTTCCTCCTTTAAAAAAGCTTCGTATCGATCCACCCGAAGTAGGAGGTAGTAGATATCGCAAAATTCAATACCCTCAAATTTCTTCCGTAGGTCGAGCAATAACCCACCTTAAGCCAACTTTGCAAACTCATGTTCAGGCATGTTGACCGTACATCTAGCCCTTGCTTCTCTGAACTTCCCCAAGTATTCTTGGACGGACTCGTTTGGTCCTTGGCGCATCTTGGCCAAGTCGGCCATTGACACATCTGGCTCCGGCCGATAAAATTGTTCGTGGAAGATTTGCTCAATGGTCTGCCAATTTGGAACAGAGTTCTGAGGAAGTTTGACATACCATGAACAAGTAGTCCCCGTGAGGGTGCTCAGGAATAGCCTTAATTTCAAGACCTCGCGATATCCGATTTCGGCACATTGGGCATTGAATCGACCAGTATGCTCCATAGTCAACTGGAACCCATCTCCTGAAAATAATGCAAAATCCAGAACTTTGAATCCTCGTGGAAATTCCTCTTGATCAAAATGCTCCGGATACCATGGCGGTGGCCAACCATGTTTTACTCCAAGCTTGAAGCCTTTCTTGTTCTTGACTTGGATCTTGCCATTTTGTTGGCAATGGGTTGAAATACTAGAATGACTAGAACTACCCGGATGACTTCTGGCCACCACTTTGGCCGACCCTTCATGCCCCCTAAGTCCATTTGGTCGGCCAAACTTGGCCTTTGGCTGGGGCTCAATAAACTTGACCACTTGCAATCGTGGTATCACAATATCGAGTTTTTCTCCTACAATCATGTCTATTATTTTTGCATCTTGAGTCATGCTCCGACCTTCTTTTTCACTAGATCGTAGGCCATTACATCCTAAGATGGTTGCCTTGGGTTGGACCATATTGCACATATCATTGGTGACCACCTTTTGGGTCTCATCCCCTTGGATGGAGTCATTTTCCTCAACCAATGTCAGATTCTCAATAGGAAGGTCACCTTGAATATTCGATTTTAAAGTCATCTCGCCCACCTCTTTCTCACCCTCACGTTCTCTACCAACCTCATTTTTCCCTAGAGGAGTAGGTGGAACGGGTGGTCTAATTGCAACCATATCAGGAATTTCCTCTTGTGATTGAGAAATAAGGTTAGGGTTGAGGGTTTGCCCCTCGGCTAGTTGGCTAAGTCGAGATGAAATCCTATGCAAACCTTGGATGAGAAGTTCATTGGAAGTTTGTACAAACTCTTTTAATACAACTGCCATCTTAGATGTCATCTCATTTATACATTCTTCCCCCATGTAGGTATGGTCGCTAGATGGCATCTCACCCACCTTGAGATTATGTTGGCCACCAAAACCAATTGGATGATCTGCTTGGTGGGAATAATAATTAAGGTGATCATAGATATTGGCCGGATTATTTTGGCCATCTGGGTAAGTGTATTGCCCCCATGCCACTTGATTAGTTTGGCCACCAAAGCCATTTTGATTAGTTTGGCCACCAAAGCCATTTTGATGATTCGAACCATTTTGGTTCATAAGATCATATCCGCCAATATAGTTGTGCCCACCATATTGGCCACCAAATCCGCCAACATAGTTGTGCCTATCATATTGGCTACCAAATTGACTACTTGAGTCATATTGGATGTTAGGCCCACCTTGATGGGTAAAATTATATTGGCCATAGTGGTTGTGGTCACCATGTTGGCCGATGGATTGGCTACTCGAGCCATAAGAATCATAGCCGTTGTAGTTCATCGGCTGGTAGGAATATTGCCATTCCTTTCGGTCGCTCATATAGTTAGTCCCACTGGGCGTGCCAAATTATGTTTCCCTCTTTTCTGCCGGATAGGCTGATGGAAGGAGTTTTTGGTCCTTCTTCTTTTGAGATGCGTAGGCGTGCCACCACCAAGCCACTTGATGGCTTGGATGGAAAGATCGTGTGAGTGTGGTTGCGCTTCTGACTTTTAATCAAACAATTGATCGACCAAGCAAGGAACCTCCTCTTGGCCTAGGTTCTTTTTCTTCCTTGAGGTCAAGGATGATTGAGCTTTGTATGACTATTTTTAGGATTTTTGTGATAAGTGCAGCGAATGTAAATGCAATAAACGAAATGACAGAAATCTAAGTGCGAGAAATGTAAGTGCGAGAAAAATATATTAAAGCGATAAAGACTTGAATTAAATTCGAATGTAAAGACAATTGAAATTAAATTGCAAGAAAGTAAGCTTACACTAAGAAAACGAAGAACTTTGATAATCTGAAGAACTTGAAAGATAAAATCCTAGACTATGAATTGAAAAGTACAGGATAAAGAGATAGATTTTGTGTGTTCAGTTGGCGGTCCTCTTCTCTTCTTCTGACGATCAATTTATAGAGCTTCCTTCCGTTCATGGGTTTGGTTGTTAAATGGCCTCAACCGACTCTGTCTTGAAAATCTTCCTAGAATTAATGCCTTCCGGAGCTCTAGGCGTGAACCATCCGATGTCTTGAAAATCTTCCCACCTTCCGGAGCTCTAGGCATTTAATGAGAATTTTCCAACCATCATCAACCCCTATGGTTGGTCAGTACAATGAGATCAGGATAGTAGGGTGGCTACAAATCTTCCAAATATCAATGCCTTCCGGAGCTCTAGGCACGAACTACCCGATGTCTTGGAAATCTTCCCAATATTAATGCCTTCCTGTCTTTAAACTCCGCCACTTGCAGGAAGACTTTTGTTGGAACTTCTGAACACTTCTTGGATCGGGCTACTCTGACATTTTTACATTGAGGAACATTTCTCACAACCGAGGATTTTTATTTATTTATGCAATCCGAGGAGCTTTGGCTCAACGGAGGATTTTTATGTAATCCGAGGATTTTTGGCACAGGCGGAGAATTTCTCATGTGGTCGACGGAGGATTTCTCATGTGGTCGACGGAGGATTTTTATGTAGTCGACGGAGGGTTTCTCATGTGGTCGACGGAGGATTTTTATGTAGTCGACGGAGGATTTCTCATGTGGTCGACGGAGAATTTCTTATGTGGTCGACGGAGGATTTCTTATGTGGTCGACGGAGGATTTTTATGTAGTCGACGGAGGATTTCTCATGTGGTCGACGGAGGATTTCTATGTAGTCGACGGAGGATTTTGCCAAATAATTGGTGGGTGGGTCTAATAATACCAATCATGACATATATATATATATATTTATATATAAAAAGTGACTCTAATTATGCAAACACTAAAGCAAAGCTTTAGCCTTCCCGTCACTTTCTCCCCATCACATAGTTTTATATTGATCAAGTTGCAACCCTCCACCTTGTTGAGCATCTTTCCTCATCTTTTGTAGAAAAATCCCACGCCTCTTTCATCAATTGCATCTGCCCAACTCCAACTTCCCATAGCCGACTTGTGCATGCATTCCTCCATATGGATGGTGGATTTTTAACCACACTCAAACATGATCATAATGAATTTGCCCTAGGTGTCCAGCTCAACATGTTCGAATGTGGAGGCTTCGCCATTGGTCTAAGCGTTTCCCACAAGCTCGCAGATGGACTATCTATGCTCATGCTCACCAAAACTTGGGCTGCCATTTCCTGCGGAGAAAATGATAATTTTGAAGCCAAAATAGAGCATCCGGAGTTTGTATCAGCCACACTCTTCCCACCCAAGGAGATGAATGGGTATTACTCGCACGCCGGTATCACCAAGAACAAAGTAACAAAGAGGTTCATGTTCGATGCCTCTGCGATAGAGGATCTCAGAGAAAAATATACAGGCTTGGAAAACAATGAGAGACACCCATCACGCGTTGAGACCTTATCAGCTTTCATATGGAGGCGATTTGTGGAAGCTACCAAGGGTGATCCTTATCAAAATATTGATGATGAGAATAAGTTGCATATGGTGATCCAGACTGTGAACCTGCGGCCCAGGATTGATCCACCATTGCCGCAAAATTCATTTGGAAATATTTGTCATTTTTTCATGATTTGTAGTAGTGGGGATGATGATTATGATGATGAAGATGAAGAATCTTGTCATGGTATGGTGAGGCGCGTACGAGAAGAAATAAGTAAGATTGACAAGGACTACGTGAAAAGGCTACAACAGGGTGATGAGCACTTCAAATTCATGAACCGACTTGCTCAAAGTTCTATTAGATCTGGAGGGAAGGTAGTTACGTCTTACTTCAGTAGTTTGTGCAGATTTCCCCTCTATGATATGGATTTTGGTTGGGGGAGACTGGCATGGGTGGGCATACAGCCACTACCCTTGAACAAACCTAATAGTTTTCGTCGACACCAAAGAGACTGGCGGAATAGAGGCATACGTTACCCTGGCGGATCAGCATGTCATGGCTAAATTCGAAAGTGACCCCTTCCGTCAAAGACGGGTGCGCACGGGCCGGTTTGATACTGCCGTTTCAACTTTAGCCCGTCAACCAGCCCGATCTAACCAGGTTGCGAAATTTCACTTCCAAGATCGGTCGAGTATAATTAAGAAACCAATTCAAATCAAACCATCGAAACTTGGGTCGAGGCTATAATATGGCTTAAATTTAAATTTGGGGCTATCTAACCTTGTAATTGCTTTTCTTATCAATAAAAAAACATTCCGAAATGTTAATGTGTCTTCATGTCTGTTATGAGGGCAATGACATGCCTGTGATAGACCAAACATGTCGTCCGTGGTTCTAATGTTCGGGAAGGGATCACAAAATGTGTTTGGCAGGGTAATGTTGACTGCTTGGAAACAATCAGTTAAGATTATTCATAGTCTGCAAGAAAGATATATTTGAGTTTATAAATTGGTCTAGCAACAAAGAAGGATTTGTTGTTTTTGAGTTGTGCTACCACCCACTTGACATTGAAAAACTTTTGAATTGTGATGTGAGAGATGAAAACTTTTAAATCTTTTGACATATATATTTCCCACGCAACTATTTCAATTCCCACAGATGGAGTGCTTATTTAATTCCTCATCATTACCCAATATTTTAATGGTTTGCAGGTCAGCTGATTATTGAACTCTTATTAATCATTCACCAGCCTTAAACAAATACTTATTTATCAGTAATCCCATGATGGCGCAATAAGTGAGAATCATCCAGTTGTAACTTGTAAGTTTAATATATATTATTAACTCATTTTTTCCCAACTTAAGGGCCCGTTTAATATCATTTTCAAGGGCAAATTCAAAGAATATATATAAAGATTTAGAAGATCTGGATCACAATATATATAAAGATTATATTTTTCCCACGCAACGCATGGCATGGGCAAAGGTCAATTCTATACTATTAGGCAATACCATTTGCACATATATCTTTTTGGGTACGAGTCCCATGTGTAATGATTCAATCCTTAATTGCTGCCCAATAATATTACTAATCATTTCAACTCTTTGTGATAATTAAACTACTACTTATATTCTTTTTTGGTTTAAATGTCAAAATGGTTTCTGTGTTTTACCTTATTGGACAATTTAGTCCCTGTGTTATTAATTTGGCCAATTTAGTCTCTGTGTTTGTATTTGTTAACAAATTTGATCATTTCCGTCAAAATTATGTTAAAACCTAAAAAAAGGACATTTAAAATTAATTTAAAAATATGTAATTAATTATAAAGATTTAAACTCAAATAATAATAATGCTAAAATGATTAAAACCCACACAACCTCAACCTCCAATGGTCTCGATTCCTGTAGGAAAAAAAAAAGGTTCTTAGTCGAATTGATGCCTACTCTTTTCATGCTGCAATTTTTCTTCTCTCTTATGTTTTAGATTTTCTCATACTCTACCCTTCATCTTTCTCTCCTCTCCGATCCATTGGCCTGAATGTCGTCAACTTTTGCTGCAACAAGGATGATCAATTCGCAGTAGAGCCATCAAGGTTACGGTGACCAGCTATGAAGATCTTCCTGATTTGTCAGAGAGGAAGCCGCGAGAGAGAGAGAGAGAGAGAGAGAGAGAGAGAGAGAGAGAGAGAGAGAGAGAGAGAGTTGTTGTGGTTTAGGTGGGGTTGGAATGGTGGTGAGGGTGGCTATGGGTTTGGGGTTGGAGTGGTGGTGGTGAGGGTGGCTGGGTTTGGGAGGTGGTTGAGGTGTGTACGTGAAATTGGGGAAGGTGAAATTTAAAAAAAATATATTCCATTTTCATATTGAATCTAAAATTTTATAATCAATTACAGTTTTTTTACTTAATTTTAAATATTTTATATTTTATATTTCTAAGGGAATGGACCACATTGACTAACATATACAAACACAAGGACCAAATTGGCCAAATTGATAACATAGGGACTAAATTGGCATATGAGATAAAACACAGGGACCATTTTAACATTTAAGCCTTCTTTTTTTTTCTGAATTTTTTTCCCTGATTTTCGTTTACGATAAGAGTAGTTTAGAGCATTATCCATTACTATTAGACCATTACTCAAGTCTGTATTTTCCCCTTTTAATTTTTTACTTTTTCAGAGTTATTACCAGTATAACGAATTTAGCCTTTTCCCGTTTAATACTCGTGTTATACACGTATGCACGTATTTTTCAATAATACTTCCATTTTTCGTACACGTCTTAAAGGATCGGTAAAATACACATTTAAAAAAAAAAAAGCCAACATACAACACACGTATGTACATATTTTTCATGTTTAATACACGTATTTTTTCATAAAGTTTTCAATAATACACACAAAATTTACGTATTATGCACATAATTTTCACATATTATTGAATAAAAATAATTAAATATATTATATTAAAATATTATATAGTTACCAACTCTTTTAAATTTGTATATATTTTTGGATCCATCTGAATATTTAATTCATAATCATTAGCCAATATTGAAATTGTTTTCATAAGTGTTCAAATTGTTTGCACTAGGGGTGGGCTCGGTTTGGTTTGGTTCGGTTTTGAGGTCAAACCGTGCGCCGAACCATGAACTTCGGTGTGGAGAAAACTCAAACCGTGCGCCGAACCAATGAGGTGGGAAACCGATCATATCGGTTAACCGGTTAGATCGGTTTGGTTTGGTTTGGTTTGGTGAAAACCTGCTTGAAAACATGTAGTCTCTAAATTCATCCAAACTCAAACATTCATTCAAAACCTGCTTGAAATTCATTCACCATTCACATCACAACATATTCAAATTCATTCATTCAATCAATCCTTTCAATTCAAACTAAAACATATGCATCGTTCATCATTCACATCCATCCAAAGTTTCAAAGTATGCATCATTCACCATTTACAAATTACATCCATCATTCACATTTTAAGTACAAAGTTTACAAATTACATCCATCATTCACCTTTCAAGTACAAAGTACAAAGTTTACAAACCTATCTTTTGAAGTGCAAAAAGTTTTTGGCAAAAGATAGGTTTGTTGAGGAATTGACTAACCTATCTTTTGCCAAAAACCTACTTCAATCTCATCAAAAAAGAGCTCCAGCTCTAAAATATTTAAGTGAGCTCATCAAAAAAGGCTTCCACATCTAATTACCTACTGTCCAGCCCTTTTAATTAACAAACCTATCTTGTTATGTTCAAAAACCTACTTCAATCTCATCAAAAAGAGCTCCAACTCTAAAATATTTAAGTGAGCTCATCAAAAAAGGCTTCCACATCTAAACTTCCTACTGTCCAGCCCTTTTAAGTAACAAACCTATCTTGTTATGTTCAAAAACCTACTTTAATATTATCAAAAAAGAGCTCCAATATAAAATATTTAAGAGAGCCCCTTTACAAACCAATTCTTCATGCTCCCTTTAATTTTTGGCACTAAGCATTAGTGGCCAATGGCCACTTGTTCATTTTCATTCCGTTGCAAAGTTTGAATATCTACAAGAATAGAGAACATGTAAGACAAATTCAAATATACAAAGTTAAAAGTTAAAACAGAAAATAAAATAAAATAAAAACATAACAGCAGTGCCTGATTCCATTTTCTCCAAAGCTTGATAAAACTCAAGCTCATCTTCACTTGGCTGCTTGTTGAAGTCAAAAGCCATTTGGCTTAGCCAATCCTTAGTGCAAACAAGGGCCTCAACTGTTTTAGGAGTCAAAGACGCCCTAAAAGGATCCACAACCCTTTTTCCCATACTAAACGCAGCTTCCGAAGGCACACTTGAAACAGGGACAGCAAACACATCCCTTGCAATCTTAGATAAAACTGGAAATCTTGGAGAGTTCTCTCTCCACCAATCTAGCAAATCAAAGTCTGTTATTTCTGGATCTTGAGCTGCCTCTAATAAATACTTGTCCACCTCATTCTTAATTTGAACCAAGGCTCTATCTTTTCTTGTTCTCGCAAATTTTTTAAGTCTTGGATCATTGCATTCAACTCTTACCTCCCCTCCACTTTGTACATTAGCCTCTGCAGTAGATTGGGCAGCTGCTGGTTCCTCTTTCTTATAGGCCTCATACATCTTCATTAAGAGATCCTTCACCCCTTCTACCATCACAATAACCTTCGAAGCATCACTTTCTAACTCCTCAAAGCTATATTGGACATAGTCCATTTTGTAACGGGGATCAAGCACCACCGCCACAATCAAAACTTGGTTCACTTCTTGAATATTACCCCAATACTTATCGAACTTCTTTTTCATTGAAGTTGCAACTCTTTTCAAAAAAATGTCTTCACTTACAATCATTGCATTCAACTCATCAACAATAGAAAGCATCTCATTGAAGGGGATATTGGAAGTAACCGTCTTATATGCACTAAATTTTAAGGTAGCCTCGTAAAATCTTTTCAAGAACTTCACAAAAGCTCTTGCATACTCCCAATCCACAACGGTTGGAGGCTTCAATTTTTTTTTAGTGCAGATTTCCCCTTCTTGAACCTTTCTTTTCTTTTTTTTCGGAATACCATCATCACGATCACCACCACTTTGATGAAAGTAAGATGCATAGTCTGCTGCCTCCTCTTCCAACCTATCAAACCCTCTTTGCAACTTTAAGGCAGCTTCTAACATAAGATATATTGAGTTCCACCTTGTTTTACACTCCAAAGGTAATAAACCTTTGCTGTCAATTTTTTGCAAGGCCAAACAATGCCTAAATTTGTCCAACCTAGATGGGGATGACCTTGTATATACACAAGCTTTGCAAATACTTTTAATTGAGTCATGCAATTCACTAAGCCCATCAAAAACTATCAAATTAAGGATATGCGCACAACACCTCATATGTAAACAATCACCATCTAGCAAAAGAGTGCCCCAAAGCTTCAATTGCCTCTTCATATGCCTAATGGCCCCATCATTAGCCGTAGCATTGTCAAGTGTAATAGTGAAAACTTTATCTATTCCCCAATCATGCAAACAATCCTCCACAAGTCTCCCAATAGCCTCACCTCTATGATTTGTAATTTGACAGAAATTAATGATTCTCTTATGCAATTTCCAGCTATCATCAATGAAATGGGCTGTCAAAGCCATATAGTTCACATTTTGCAAGGAAGTCCAAGTGTCCGTGGTAAGCGACACTCTTTGTGAATTTAGATTTAATACACTCTTGATTTTGACCTTTTCTTCTTGAAAAAGATCCCACACATCTCTAGCAATGGTTCTACGAGATGGTGGATCAAATCTAGGTTGACACTCTCTCATAAATAGCCTAAAACCGACACCTTCCACATGCCTAAATGGAAGCTCATCAAGTATTATCATCTTCACACAAGCAATTCTACTTCTTTCCTTGCTATATGAATGCGCAACTACACTTCCTTTGTTGTCAAATGAAAGAACTTTTTGTTTGTTTTCCTCTCTTAATGGACACCCCCCCGTACATTTTTCTCTCAAATGTTGCATCATTGTAGATGTCCCATTTTTTATGGGATCACATGCATAAGATGCACGACAATACTTACAAGAAGCTCTAGGTCCTATATTACTCCCTGGTTCAAATGGTTCCTTAATGAAATGTTTCCATACCTCCGATGCTTTCCTAGTAGGCTTGATCTTTCCCGAAATGGGAGGACGTGAAGGGAGCGTAGCTGCTTCATCCCCAACTACTTGCGGTGTATCATCTGTTGTAGGTGTAGGACTAGCTTCCATATTTGACATTTTTAAGGCCTATAAAATGAAAAACATATTCATTAGCAAAATCATAAACATGCCAAACAGATTTTCAAAGCTATGAGTCAAAACTTTTACTTCTTTATTATTCTTTTTCAAAACATATATAAATTCAATCCATAGACTATAGATTAAAATTATTCACAACTGATTTTATACAAGTAAAGTAAATTGTAACCCAATTATCAATTAAATTGCATAATCTTGACTTGAACAATAACCCAATTAAACTGCATAATCAAGCCTTTTACATAAATTTGTTCCTTAATACTTCATAGTACACTAACTCATTCTATCTAATAAAGCTAATCAAGGATAACAATTGACAGCTAAACTAGTCTTGAATTAGAGCCTTTTATGTGTTCATGCTTCAATACACACCATAGAATCACAGATATCTATAGGCTATAGCAGTTACAATTTACAAAACAAAACACATATATAAGAAGGAAAGGAAACTTACCGTTGATTTTCAACACAAGTACTAGTTCAAAACTCTCCAATTTGCTACATAAAATGTCTGCATATGCAAGAAGTACGAAAATTAGGGCTATATCCAAAACCCCCAATAATTAGGGTTTATAACAGATACAAAAATCATAAAACAAAAAAAGAAGTTGTTGAGGAATGAACTAACCTTTGTAGAGAGAAACCTTGTTTGAAAAATTAGATGAGAGAGTAGAATGGGTGATGGCAGATTGAGAGATGAGAGACGTAGAGATGAGAGATTGAGAGACTGAGCGATTGAAATATGAGAGGGAGGTGTGTGCGACTCAGGCTATGAAGAAGAAGCGGCGCCGACGACGATGCGACGGCGCCAAGTCGATGCTGAGTGGTGGTGACGATGTGAGGCTGAGGCGGTGAGGTTGAGGCGATGTCGAAGATGCAAAGGGGAGGAGAGATAGATGAGCACGATTGAATTGGGATGAGATCTGATCGACCTAGATTAAGTTGAAGGGAGGATATGCTGTACAAATGTGCACAGCATATAAAATTATAATCCAATAATAATCAGCCACGTGTATTAAAAATATTTAATTACATATAATTTAATTTATCCGGTTCGGTCCGGTTCGCCGAAGGTTTTTAAAATTTCAAATCGGGCACCGAACCATAAAGGCCGGTTCGGTCCGGTTCGCCCACCGTTGGCCAAAAAAAAAAAAACAAAAAAACCACACCAAACCGGACCGATCGGTTTGGTTCGGCTGGTTTGGCCGGTTTTCGGTCCCATATGCCCAGCTCTAGTTTGCACTAGTGGTGATAAGATCCTTAAACAAAGACTTCTCTGTCAGTCTATTGCCTTTATAAATTAAATGACAGTAGGTCATGCAAAGTATAACAACCACACAGATTAGATGTCGAAACGGTTTCTGATTTGTCTAATTTTTTGCATGGATAATCTATGAATGTAGACTTAAAAAAAAAAACCCTATATCTATGAATATATAGAGATATATATATATATATATATATATATATATATATATATATATATGTATAGATCTTAGAAGATCTTGATCACAATATATATAAAGATTATATTTTTAGAAAAGTTGATATAGATCCAAATTTACATTGAGAAGTTGGGTTTAATCCTCGGATTTGGTAACTTTGATACAAGTCCTTTGACTTTTGTGCCATATAGGATTACATTCCTTTTTAAATATTTTATGATGTAATCTTTTTATTTTTATTTTTTAAAATCATTTTTTGTTCCAATGTTGCCCTTTATGCCTTGAATCGAGTAATAGTAATTTATGTGATAATAATTAACCATTTATGACATTCGTCATTGAATAGAAAAGGAAAATATCACAAACATATCCCAAATTGATTTCTTTCATCCTTGAAAAAATTGAACACATTTTGTGGATACTGGTAGCCAAATGGTTGTGGCTGCACTAAGAACCACACCGTTGGGCTGACCCGAATCCGTGCTCTTAAGGATGGTGACTCACACTCCAACCTCATTCATCCTAGAAAGGGTGGTCCATCAATGGCCGTTGGATGTGCTAATGCTTGCACAGAAGTTGTTGACCATCCTTTGGGTAAGTTTCATCATGCTTCTCTTGCCTTCAGGCGATGGAATTACTGATTGTTCAAGTGTTTTTAGGGAAGCAAATACAGTAGCACATGGTTTAGCACATGAGTTATAGGTAACAATTTTATTTTTGTTCACCCTATAGTAGAGGTATATTACATACTTTTGTGGATATATTATCCTATTGTGTAGGTATATTGTTCTATTGCCTATTGCATAGGTATAATATATGTTTTTCATATTTTCAACAATGTATAATAGTATTTTATGTACCTTTTTATTTTTCTAGGTAACATACATTTTTTATTTGTCTATTTTTGTACCTAACTTATATGTAGTCTTCTAATTTATGTTCCTAACTTATAGGTAGTCTTTTAATTTATGTTCCTGACTTATGGGTAACACGATTTATCACTAAGTTTTTTCCATTGCTAATAATAACACTACTTACCTGTATGTTAGGTACATAATTTCATGTGGGTGATTGCCTGAATAATTGGTATAATATGTGGATTTTTACTTTCATTAATTAAATTGTATTTTATCCATATATTAGGTAAATATTATCAAGGAAAGAATTCAAAATTTCAATTATGGAATTCAATTACAAGGAAATAATGTATTAAATTTAAATTTTCAATGTGTTTTCCTTATTTACCTCAAAGGGTAAAATTGACACAATAAAAAAAGTAATAAATGTCAAAGGACCTACATCTAAAATTAAAACCACGAGGACTAAACTCAATTATAGCTAATTGTTTTGGACCTAGATCTAAGAAGTCCTTATATTTTCCCCACGCAACGCATGGGCTCTATTTAAAATCCTCGAAGTTCAATTCTATATTATTAGGCAGTCCCATTTGAAATATTTTTGAATACGTCCCATGTGTAATGATTTAATCCTTAATTACTGCCCAATAATTTGGTCCTTTGCTAATCAAACACTTATTACATTATTAGTATTACTAATCGTTTCAACTCTTTGTGATAATTAAATAAATACTTATCTACCAGCCTATTGTGCGTGTATATATATATATATGCATACGCCATGCAAAATATAAGAACCACACTATCAACATATTTAGAGAAGATGAACGTTCAAGTGGAAGTTATCTCCAAGGAGATCATCAAACCCTCTTCTCCAACCCCCAAACCCTCTTCGCCATTACAAGTTATCTTTTCTTGATCAACTAACTCCCCCATCGTATACCTCTTTGGTGTTTTTCTATGAATTAAATGGCAAGACCCAACCCGCCATTAATGAAGTATCAAAGCACCTTAAGAAGTCCTTAGCCAAGGTATTAAACCTTTTCTACCCGCTAGCCGGACGAGTGAAAATCACGATCATTTTGTGGACTGCAATGATGAGGGAATTGCCTACCTTGAGGCTCAAGTAACCAACTGCCGGTTTTGTGATTTTCTCAACAATCCGCTCCCTGATGAACTCAATAAATTTATCCCATTTGCGCAAGATGAGCATATTGCAAATGAAATTGCCCTCGGTGTCCAGCTCAATATGTTTGAAGGGAGGCTTTGCCATTGGTCTATGCACTTCCCACAAGCTTGCTGATTTGTTATGCATGCTCATGTTCACCAAAGCTTGGGCTGCCATTGCCCGTGATGAAGCTGAAAATAGAGCGTCCCCAGTTTGTTTCCGCCACATTCTTCCCACCCAAGGAGATCACCGGCTATAATTGGGGCGCTGGTATCGCGACGAAGAAAGTAACAAAGAGGTTTGTGTTCGATGCCCCCACGATAGAGGATCTCATAGAAAAATATACAGGCTTGCAAAACAATGAGAAACAACCATCGCCTGTCGAGGCCTTATCGGCTTTCATGTGGAGGCGATTTGTGGGAGCTACCAAGGATGATCATGATGATAAGAATAAGTTGCACAGCCTGATCCACTCTGTGGACTTGCGTCCACTGATTGATCCACCGTTGTCTCCATATTCTTTTGGAAATATTTATGGTAATTCTTTGACTGCTCCCTTCTTAAGTAGTGGGGATGATGATGATGGTGATCAAGAATCTTCTTACGGCATGGTAAGGCGGGTATGAGAAGCAATAAGCAAGATTGACAAGGACTTCGTGAAAAGACTACAACATGGTGATGAGCAGCTGAGTTTGATCGGCCGGCTTGCTCAAAGTGCTAGCAAAGGGGAGGTGGTTACTTCTTACCACAGTAGTTTGTGCCAATTTCCTCTCTATGATAATGATTTTGGTTGGGGAAGACCTACATGGGTGAGCTTACCACCACTGCCTGTGAAGGACATAATAGTTTTCCTTGACACCAAGGAGCCTGGTGGAGTAGAGGCATACGTTAGCCTTGCCAAGGAAGTCATGACTAAATTTGAAAGTGACACCTTCCTCCGACGAAGGGTGGGTACAGGTCGGGTCGGTTCTGCAAGTTCGTGCTTAATTTATCAACCAGCCCGATTCAATCAGGTTGTAACGTTTCACACCCGAAGATCAAGCAAGTGTTATTAAGAAAACAACCCAAACCAAACTAATGAAGCTCGGGTCAGGTTCAGTTTGTTCGGTTTGCTTCTGAAGCTTATGAAAAAATAGTTGGCATTAAAACCTATAAGGCTTGCTATAAAATAAGAAAAGCCCCTAGAGCTAAAAGCCACTTTAATTTTTTGATTTTCTTTGTGTGTATTGTTTTGCAATTTAAGTTGCTTCTTGACGCTTTTTGCAATTTAAGTTGATTTTAGGCCATACTGTGGCCTACCTCTCCTTGTAATTGTTTTTCTTATCAATAAGTTTCTCTCCCTGAAAAAACCAAAAGAAAAAGATTTGATGCCAAATGAATAATGAAAGTGCGTAACTTCTCATGACTAGTGACTCCATTCACTTGACTCCAAGTTTCCAACAATTCTACTGTTTTATTGAGCTAGAAAATAAGCAAGCTATCAAAGGGCTAGCGTACAATTTTATTGATATCACAACCATGGCAGAGGAGGCCGGTTCTAATGGCCAGCTCTCTTATCAGTACTCAGTTGGTGACCCTAGGTTCAGAGAAGCATATGCAAGCAGCTCCTTGTTGCTTTCAAATAAGGCCATGTTCTCTTGGCTCAGAGTCACCCAGCTTCTATTCCATTGTCCATCTCTTTTGTCCATCAAAACAGTTACATTTTTCTGTGCAACAGCAACGTAGCTCACCCATGATGGCTTTCCCCACCCGAAATTGGCTTCATAAAATGGAAACCTACACCAACTTGAGCAGATAAACTTGTCTATGTCATCATTTTTCATCAGGTTTATGTACCATTTCATGTTTTTCCATGCTTCGTTAGAATCAAATAATACTACTGCAGCATAACGTTCTTTTGTTTCTTCAAGTCCTCCCTGATTTTTGCCACCAAGCCTTCCAAATCTGTCACAGTGGTATTCTCTCCAGAGTGAGAATAGTTGGTTGTCGAAAAAATCTACTAGATTCCCAACCAAGTTTTCTGGCAATGGGTGGCACTGCCATTTACGCACGTTCACAGAGTGAGAGAAGATTGATGGCCTTATTAGACTAGTCCCCAACATGTTTGATGATGATCTGGATGATGCTTCAATTTTGCATTTCCAAATGAGTGCTGAAGCTGCTTCTACTCTTGTTGGTTTGGGCACAACTTGAGCTTGTTACTTTAGATTGGAGAGCAGCAATCTTTGAGGCATCAAACCACAAACCTCCTTGTCATGAACTTTTCCTTATCGACTTCCACGGATGGCAGTGGCTCTGAGTTAGAGAAATTTAGTGGTGAAAACAGAGACGCAGCACCAAATTTGGGAAGCATTAACATATTTGACTGATCATAGGCAGTTGCAGTCCAACAATTGATGAATGTGCTTAATGTTGTGGCATCACCAAACTTATGAGAAATGTTAAACCCAATTGCCATTCCACCACACTCAAACGAGTTGACCTTGAACAAGAAGCAATGCGCCGGTGCCCGCTTCTCTGGACTCGGGTTCAACTGGTAGGAATCGTCTTAACATCTCGGCATCTGGGTATTCGAAAATCTCCGATAAGGAACACTTGACTCGGGCTTCCACAAACTCAGCTCCATCATCGTTACATTCAATGACGGCGTCATCTTTGATTCTTCCTGCCAAAGGGTAGAAGTGAGTGAGAGTTTTAGCTAAGGATTGCATTAGATGCTGACATCTTTCATTGGTGGGCATGACATTGTTGCTAGTAGCATCAGCAGGATTGGGATAGAAGAGAAGGAGTGGGATGTAGGTTTGAAGGGCCATCTGATCCAAAATAGAGAGCTTATAATTTCTAAGGTGATGAGGAGTTGGGGAGGATGGTTTAACTGTTTGCCTCTGGATGATTTCAACCTTGATTTCTGTGGCCATTTTGCTCAACCTGATTTCAAGTGATGCAAGCACAAACTGTGAATTGGAACAATGGGGGCTGGTCTTACCTTATAATGGATCGGGTTCTACCTTGAATTGAATATAACTAGAACTACTTTGTAGGCAAAAGCCCCACTACTGGCTGCCTCTTAAAGATTTCAACCTTGATGCTCTTGGCCATATCTTATAGTAGATTCTGTAAAGTGTGGAAAATAATGTCATGAATAGTAGGACCGCGGCATGGCCTGCCTTAAACATTGAAGAACTACCTACTTTTGTGGAATTTTGTAATTGATTATCCAATTGTAATGGGATACAATTAAGTCAACTTGACAGTTGAGTTAATTTCTGGAGCAATTAGGGCGGCTGCTGCTATACAGGTAGCAGTCCCTAGCAGTTGCTTGGCTATTATGGCTAATCACTACCGAAAATCCATATGCTACCTTTTTTGACATTGTGAAAAGGAAACTCTTGAGAGGGATATGATACCTTTTTTGGCATTGTGAAAAGGAAACTCTTAGGCTAATAGCTAGTTGGGCCATTATCATTAATTGTATGTAGCGTTTTACGCGCAATAAGATTAGGACATTGCTTGCCTCATTCATGTAAATTAATCACAGTTTGATACATGCAAAAATAATTCGTTTAAAAAACACACACACACACACACAAAAACAAAATTTGCATACATGTCAAACTGTGATTGGACAAGAGTACAAGTTCTACTTACATGAGCATGATGCAAGTATTTTCCGTAAGAGTATTTATAGTACGAATTAGTCCAAACTGTGATTATTTACCTAACATTGCCATACTGTGACAAGTGGAAACCTTTGTACATTATTTACCCAACAATACCAACCTCTTTAAAATTTTGAGAATAGAGTTGGTCAACACCATTAATTGGTCATGATCATATCGCGATAGTATTGGATGAGTGTGATTTAATCTATCCACTCCTCAAATCCTAAAGTAAAACTCATCTAACAACACATGGGTGTAGTGATGTTGCCAAACATCGATTAATCTCAATTGATGTAGTGCAAATATATTCTCTAAATTTTTTTGTCTTCTGTTTCCGGTTATACTAGTGAGGTTGATAACTAATATTCTTTGGATGTGAAAGATCCAAAGCATCTAAAACGATCATAAAGGATCACATTTTTAAACCACATTACAAAGACAAGGATCATCCTATGCACCAAGACAACAATTACATTCTTAATCGGAAAACTAGCGAAGCCTCACCCATGCCGGCTTTCCCCATCCAAAATCAGTTTCATAGAAAGTAAACCTACAGAAGCTTGTGCAGTTGTAGTTGTCTATGTCTTCATTATCTATCAGGTCTCTGTAGTAGTCTTTTAGCTCTTGACATGTCTCCTTAGAATCAAATCCTACTTTTGCAGCATATTTTTCTTTCACTTGTTCACCTCCCTTTTCCTGATTTTAGAAGCCAAGTCTTTTAGATCTATCAAACTCTCTTCAGCCCTTGATGTAAAGTAACCCACAACATTCCCAGCCAAGTTTCTGGCAGAAGCCAGAGTGACCCTTTTACGCAAGTTTACAGTGGGACGGAGCACAGATGGCCTTAGAGACATACCCAAGTTTGATCTCGATGCTTCCATTGCACATTTCCAAATGAGTGCTGAAACCGCTTCCACACGTGTAGGTTTGGGAACAACTGAACTGGCTACATTAGAATGTAGTAGAAATTTTTGACGCATCAAACCCATACCTCTTTGTTATGCACTTTGTGAATTTCATTGATAACAAAAAATATCCCAAAAAGTCTTTGATCACTTTAGGATTTTGATATTGATCAAGTTCGAGCTTTAAAACATCAACCATCCAGGTTTAATCAGGCTGCAAATTTTCACACCCATATCCCACCAAGTATAGTTAAGAGACCAACCCAAATCAAACCAATGAAATTTAGGTTGGGCTCGGGTTTATTTGGATTGCTTCTCAAGAAAAAAATAACTGGCTAACAATCTCAAAGCTATAAGGCCTAAACATTTGAAATGCTGGGTAACGAGGTTGCACTGCCTCCAACTAGGTAGATGCTCATCACATATTGTATGCGTTTTAGGTGGAGATGCTCATCACAAATTGTATGGGTTTGGCACAGCCTACAGGTTGACTTGATCAATATTAGGCTTAGCTGGAAAAAGATGACTTAGATTATTCATATTCTGCAAGAAACATGTTTTTACATTTTAAATCAATTTGCCTACATTGCAAGAAAATACGGATTTGGAGGAAGTGGAGAACCACACTATCAACAAATAAGGATTTGGGGTTGAGTTGTGGATGAGCAACAAAACAATGAGTTGAGAACAATTCTGCAGCTAGCGAGGGGAGAGTGGTGCTGCCAGTGCCACCCTCAGATTAATGCTTCTGAAGAAACACATGCTTAGAAAAGTGCTTTTATGATCCCATACTCAACTATATGAATGTTGTGCAACGTAATGTTTTTATTTAAATAAATGTGGAGTGAGGTTGCACGCACCTGCCTCCAGCTACGTATGTGTTTAGCACAGGTTGACTTGAACATTGCAGGCTTAGCTGGGAAACAATGACCTGAGATTATTCATATTTCTGCAAGATACATGTTTTGAATTACAAATTTGCAAGATTTGAGAAATCAACAAATTATTATATTAAAGATGAGAAGATTTGAATCACAATGTATATAAGGATTATTTAAAATCCCCACGCAACGCATGTGTAGATATTTAATTCTTAGTTACTGCCCAATAATTTGAATTGTCTAAACACTTATCGATCAGCCTATTGTTTGTGTGAACATATATACCCCACCACCACACGAAGTGAGAACCAAACTATCAACAAATATTTAGAGAAAATGAATGTTCAAGTTGAAGCTATCTCCAAGGAGATCATCAAACCCTCTTCTCCAACCCCAAACCATCTTCGCCATTACAAATTGTCTTTTCTTGATCAAATATCTCCCCCATTATATACGTCTGTTGTTCTTTTCTATGAATTCAACAGAGAGACCCAACCCGCCATTACTGAAACATCAAAACACCTTAAGAAGTCCTTAGGCAAGGTCCTTAACCCTTTTCTACCCACTAGCAGGGCGGGTGAAAATCCACGACCATTTTGTAGAATGCAACGATGAGGGCATCCCCTTCCTTGAAGCTCAAGTAACCAACTACCGACTTCATGATGTTCTCAACAATCTGGTCCCTGATGAACTCAATAAATTTATCCCATTTTCACTGGACGAGCATATTGCAAATGAATTTGCCCTCGGTGTCCAGCTCAATATGTTTGATTGCGGAGGCTTTGCCATTGGTCTATGCATTTCTCACAAGCTTGCAGATGGACTGTCCATGCTCATGTTCACCAAAAACTTGGGCTGCTATTGGCCGTGGAGAGACCGATGAAGCCAAAATAGGGCGTCCCCAATTTGTTTTCGGGCCACACTCTTCCCACCCAAGGAGATCACTTGGCTATGATTCGCATGCCGGTATCACAAAGAATAAGTAACAAGAGGTTTGTTTTTCGATGCCTCTACGATAGAGGACCTCAGAGCAAAATATACAGACTGCAAAAGAATGGAGAAACACCCATCACGTGTTGAGACCTTGTTAGCTTTCATGTGGCAGGCGAATTGTGGGAGCTACCAAGGCTGATCATGATGATGATAATAAGATGCACAGAGTGATCTATACTGTGAACTTGCGTCCACGGAATTGAACCACCGTTGCCTCAATACTCTTTTGGAAATATTTGTCGTATTTCCTTGACTGCTCCCTTATAGGTAAAAGTTCTAGTAGGGATGATGAGGATCAAGAATCTTGTTATGGCATGGTAAGTAAGGAGGGTACGAGAAGCACTATGCAAGGTTGACAAGGACATGAAAACATTGCAACACGGTGGTGAGCACGTGAGGGTCATGGGACCGGCTTGCTCAAAGTTCTAGCACAGGGAGGTTGTTACTTCTTCCTACGCTAGTTTGTGCCAATTCCTGTCTATGATATTGATTTTGGTTGGGAAGACCTCTCATGGGTGGGCTTACCACCACTTGCCCATAAAGGACCTAATACTTTTCCTGGACACCAAAGAGGCTGGTGGAATAGAGGCTTTACGTTACCCTGTCGGAGGAAGTCATGACTAAATTCGAAAGTGACCCTTTCCTTCGACAACGGGTTAATTCGTCAAAAAAGAGGCTGGTTTGGTTCTGCTGCTGATTCAAGCTTAATTCGTCAACCGGCCCTGTTGATCATGTTACACAAATTCATACCCAAAAGCAGCCGTTTGTAATTAAGAAACGAACCCAAAAGAAACTAATGAAGCTTTTCAGAATATAGTTGGCATTAAAGGCTTCCTCAATACTAGGGGTGGGCATCAATCCGGCCGAACCGATGGAAACCGGCCGAACCTGAACCATAATTACCCGGTTGGTTTGGTTTTGATCAAGAAAAAGTCAAAACGGTTTAAAACCAAACTGGACCGTATATAGTTTGGTTTGGTTTGGTTTTGAGCTTTGGTAAACCAGCTTAAACCAAACCGACCCGTTTATGTGTATATTTATTTATTTATATATTTTTTTACATGGTAATACTCTAATTAATTCCTAACTATATATGAATATTTGAATTGAGCTATATTAGTTAGTGAAATATGAAGTTTTATGACATTTTTGAGCTTTAGGATGGTTTCGTACTCTAGAAACAATGATTTATGTATGAAGCAAGTTGTGAATTTTTTGTTTATAATTGGGCTAACAATAATGTTGAAAAAATGCAAAAGAAATAGAATTGGGGCTTAGGCCCAAACCGGCCCGAACCAAAACCGAACCAATCCGTCTTAAATTGGTTTGTGTTTGGTTTGGTTTCTTTATAACTTTTTATCCAAACCGAACCACAACCAACACCGTCATATGTCCATGGTGTTTCGGCCGTTGGTTTTGAGGTGAAACCGCGATCCAATCCAGACCGTGCCCACCCCTACTCAATACAGGCCCCAATTCCTTGATGAAAATGTTGGGTATAACCCAAGTATTTGAATTGATGATTCGCGACCCAATGACTAGGATTATGATCATTTTTCATTCACCCAGAGATAGTTAAGAAAATACAACCACTGCCATTGGGAGAAAGGCACATCCAGTTCGACAATATCCCAACCCTGCCGGAATCTTAACACGCGGGTCATTCAATTCGTCGACGTTTGAAATCAGGCTGCCATGGTTACATATTCAACTTGAATGGCAGCATACAAACGTTACATAATGATTATTATTCCCTACAGATCACGCAAAACACATGCCCCCGCAACGCGACAGGTTGAGAAAGAACTAGAAGCTTGGAAAATTGAAGGTGAAATTGTGCCACATTAGAAAGTTGAGAAACCTATCAAGGTGCTTATAAAGAGTTAGGTGGAATCTTGTGCAGTGAAAGTCAAATTCCACTAAAATTCGATCCCGACTGAACTCATAACAGCTTTACAATTATTGATCTTAAGCTTACAGAACAAAAATTCAACTCAGATCAGTAGAGAGACCCAAATGCTAAGCTCTTAATATTGGATAATTCAGCAAGCAAACAACAGCATGTGAAAAATTTACAGAGCAGACTTCCTTGTTAATGGGTTCTACTTCTAAGACACTTGGATTCATTGAAAGCAAAAGCAAGAAGTTCCTGATCCTGTTCAAAAAGCAGCCATGTCTTCCTCACTCAAAGTCACCCAGCCTCTATGCCACCATCCTCTCTTGTGCTCACCAAAGAGGCAACATTATTGTTTGAAGCAGCAGGGGACTTACTAAGCCAGATTGGCTTTCCCCACCCAAAACTTACCCCATACAATAACTTATAATTACACAAATCTGTGCCCACATAAAAGTTAATAATGTCATCTCTTTTGATCAACTCATCTGCTCTTTTGGAAAGACTTACAAACCACCTGCAATTGCCTGATCTTTTTTGAAGTCTTTTGGCATAACTGTTGCTCAATTCTTTTATTCCTTTCCTCAGTTTAGCAACCAAGCCTTGCAGCTCCAACTCAGTCTCATCTGTATGTGCAGCAAAGTATCCCCCAAGATTCCCAATGAGTCATCTGACAAAGGCGGCACGACCCTTTTGCGGATGTCCACAGATTGGGACAAGACAGATAGCTTAGGAAACTGCAGTGAGCTTGATGATCTTGATGCAGCAGCCACTGCACCTCTCCAAATGAGGGCTGTCACAGCTTCGGCATGTGTAGGCTGATCCACGATTGCACTGGCCCGCTTTAGTCCTAAGACCTGCAATCTTGGATGCATCAAAAACAAACCTCTTTGTCACACAATTCACTCTCTTCACATCCACTGAAGACTGCTGGAATGAGGAGGCGTGATCAGTTGGTGGAAATCGGAACGATGCAGAGAAATCTGGAAGTAGAGCTTGACTAAATCCAAGGGCAGTGGCTGACCAGGCCATAATGAATGTGCACAATGAGGCTGCATCGGCCAACTTATGTGACATACAAACCCCAATTGCCAATCCACCACAATCAAAGACATTGGCCTGAACAAGAAGCAGAGGTCCCCTGCCTGCTTCAGGGGACTCTGCGTCTACAGGAAGGAGCTTTCTCAGTGTCTGAGCATCAGGTTTTGAGAGAAAGGTAGACAGAAGGCCATTGACTCTAGCTTCCACATAGTCAACCCCATGGTCATTGCAATCAATGGAGATGTTACCTTTGATTCTTCCGGCAAGCGGGTAGAAGCGAGTTAAGGTTTCGGACAGTGATTTCTTGATGATACGGATTTTTCGGTGGTTGCAATTCCATTTTTGGGGTAGAAGAGGACCAGGGGTTCATAAGCAACAGGACCAAGTTGATCCAAAAGTGAAAGCTTGAAGTTTCTAAGATAATGGGGAGTTGGAGAGGATGGTTTTATGGTTTCTCTCTTGATTATTTCGAACTCCATGATCCGCTTCAACTTCTCTTTGGTGAATCACAATTCACAAGACTGACAACACAGAACAATTGAACAATTGGGTTGCATGAATGTTGCTTGCTCATAAGAACAATTTGGCCTGACAGATGTGTGAATGTTATGCAATATGATCTAGACAGGTGTCGTATTTGTGTTTATGTAATATAATTCAAACAGACGTGTGACTTATGCAATTGTCAACTAGGCCACGCAATGAAAAAGTCGTAAAGTAAAATTCGGCTGGCATAAAGAGCTGTAAAAGTTTTAAAAAAAACAAGAAAAAAGAGCTGTAAAAGTCAACTCAAATTAGGCAACAGGGTTTAAAAGCTTCAAAAGTTAACAAAAGATGCCGGCCAGAGGTAGTTCAGGCTGAAAAGAATCAAAATGCTTTTCCAAAGTGAACAAAAAGTGTCTGTAGGAAAAGCCTGCCAGAATTGAGATCAATATAAAATAGAAAGAAATTTAGTTTGTGATTACATCTTTCCAAATTCTATAACAATTTTAAAAAATTCACATCTCATGAACGACAATTATTAAAATCAAAAAAGAAAAATTCGACGAATAGCCGGCTAAGGCCAGCAGCATCTAAGAGCTATTGAATTTGAAGCATTATAATTTGTTGGTATCTTTTGGAGTTATGAATAATATTCATCATACAAATAAAATATGTGAAGCATAGGCGAAGTCGTGCTTCCAATAGTGATATATGTACAAGGTCCTATAATTGCTATTAGCTATGAATAAAAAAGATTATCCCTTAAGCATTCTATTTACAAAAATTTAATAAGCATTGTATCCTTAAGCAACCACCTTGACTTTTAATACGAAGACAAATGGAGTGGGTGGGAACTTGTGACATGATGAAGCAAACAATGGCGTCGAAAATTAAAAATGTATAAACTAACTAGAGGACATTAGTTTGTTAAAAAAAGAAAGAAAAAACCTTGTAAATTATAAAATTTACATACAGTCATGACTCATGTCATGTTACCAATTTATAAGTGCACATGTATTTATTTATTAATTAATATACCCTCGGTCCATGAAATATCAACTTTGTCATTCTTTCATATTTATTTTACTGAAGCACCCTTTCACACACCTAGCCTAGTATCAATGATTTTCAAATAGGACTGTGCGATGTTTTTTTATTTTTTTGGATTAATAAGAATGGGAGATTCGAATTTGAAATATCTTCCAACATTAGAAGAAGGTTAAAATGACGTGTTAAAATCATTATCCAAGATGACGGCAACCAAATGGGCAGGAGTAGTTTATTGGTTATTTGAATATTTACCATTATAATATCAAGTAATTTCTTGAGAGTATCGTTAAGCTATTGTCTTTAGCTATAAATCATATTATCTTGAGTTAACCATAGTATAAGTTCTATATAAATATAAATATTAAAACATATGCAATGGGTTTGCAGCTCAAGTGGTTAAAAGCATTTATCTGTGCATTCGAGGTCCTAAGTTCGATTCCCCCTTTCTCAAGATCACTCGTATAAATAAATAAATAATATATATATATATATATATATATATATATATATATATATATATATATAATATATATATATATATATATAATATACAGTTTTGCTCACATCAGGATGACTGGAGTTTAATTAAAATGCGGACACTGAAGGTGAAACGTCAGATCAATCTAATGGTTCAGCAGCTTTGATATGTACTAATAGACAAAACTTAAAACCACGCGCAGATCAACTCTTTGGTTTTTTTTTTCACGCACAATCAGCCACTTTAATGATTATTAAACTAATTTAATATTATATCAAACTTATCATACCTTTCTCTCTCCTTCTTTCTCTCGATTACCTCACACTTTCCCTTCTCTCTCTTCTTCTTCTCTCTGTCTCTCACCCTCTCTTTCTTTTTTTAATTTTCTTTCTTTCTCTTTCCTCTCTCTCTCTCTCTCTCTCTTCTTCTCTTCCCTCCATACGTCTCTCTCTCCCTCTTGATAAATTTTGTCCTTTATGGCAGGTCATATGCAATCATAACCTATAAATTAATTGAAAATTTTAATTGGGGGTTGTGAACCTTTCTGCGATGATGAGTGTTTCTTTGTTTCTCTCTCCACCAATTAATTGACAAATTTAATTGGTTTATACATTCCTCCTCTCGTTTTTGCCTTTCCATTCGTTGTTTTTTTTTTTTCCGTTCTTTCTCACTTTGAAACCAAAGATAGACACAATTGTTTCATTCTCTCTCCTGTTTCATTTTTTCATTCTCACTCTCAGACTTCTCTCACAATTGTTTCATTCTCTTTCTTTTTTCTTTTTTTCCTTCTTTCGCGTTTTCTCAATTTTTCTTTCTGCTCTTTTTTTCCTGTCATTTTTCTCTCTTTGAAACCAATTGTCACTGTTTGTTTGATACCTATATTTTCTTTATAATTGACATGCTCCAATAAGAAAAAATACTTTAAGCAAATAATACTTATTATTAAGAAAAAGTTAACAGAACTCTTGAAATATAAAAGTTCTACAAATTACTTGTCCTTGCAGCATCTCTTTGGTTCAAATTCATCTTTGCAAGAAAAATTATATATTAAAAAAAACCTAAAAGATTCCATGTCCTCATGTTTATTCGCATAGTCTAGACTCAAGTGCAAGATGTCCCATATTCATGACTGTAGTATGAAGCCCACGTTTGCACTTCCAGGTAATTTTTAGCCTGTTAAAGGAAAAATGAATATCAGAATGTGCTACTTCAATTTTCCTGTCAATAAATTAACACACATATATACATCAATATTACCTATGGAGAAGGAACTCTCATCTGTATCAGATAAATTTGAATTTGCATCATCGCATCTACATCAAAGGAAAACAATAATTAAGACGATTGATGCAATATTCATATATAAAAAATTTGAATAATAATTACACACTCACCCATTTTTAAGCATTGGACAATTTCTTTTATCATGTGATTGTCCAATTTTTCCGCATCCATGACAGCGCCTACTCTTACTCTTTCCTTTCTCTTTTCCTCGTTTTAGCCTTTTTCCACAACCTTTTGCTCTAACAGGAAGTGGTTCATTAAACTTGTGTGCTCGAGTAGTACTACATTTTTCAGGAACTCCACTTGTAGCATCAACTATAGGTTTGATCTCCTCAAGCGCATTTTGTAATTTTTTTGCTACGATGTCACTTGCTTCTTCGTTTGTCATAGCTTTATCAATTACATCTGAAGCAAGTTGAAACAATCTAGTTCGTCTCACAAGAAATGATTTTTCAGAAAAATCATTTAATTCCAAACCGTCATCATCAAAAACTCTCTCTAAATTTTCTGTTTTAGTCCATCTCTTCAAGATGTATTGATGTGGCAAATAAGTGAACCGCATCGTATTCAAAAATGCCAAGATGTGTCTACATGTGATTCCTTGACTCTCAAATTTTTTGCAACTACACGAAGCAAAATCCAATTCTTTTTCATGAACAATTTCTCGCACTCTAGAGCCATGGTCATTGTTTCTCCTCTTAACTTTGTACACACAATAATTGGCAGTCTCACTTGTCAACTCAACCATATATAACAAACTGCACCATAATTCATCTTGAAATTCATAGAAAATTTTACGTGTGTAAGTCCCAGCCATTTGCTTTTCCATCTCTAATGGCAATTTCAACACAGGTTTCTCATTCTTATCAATATGATCAGCACTTAACTCCTGATGACGTTGTCGTACAAGTGCCCTACTTAACCGTGTTATAAAGTCGGTTAAAGAATTATTTTTGGAAACATATCTCTTGAAGAATGCATGGCAACTTTCTACTCGTTGGCTACTTGTCATTCCGGCTGAAAAAACATGATTCACATATGCAGGAACCCAACTTGAACGAATTTCATACAATGACCGTAACCAGTCATTATCTTGTGACTCACTTTTTTCCACAATCTTCATCCACTTTGAGTCAAACTCTTCAGTGCTTTCTGATTCCCATATGCATTTTCTAAAATCTTCAAAATAATCTCTATATTTGACCCCACCTAACCTTTCTGAGAATTTATCTAATATGTGCCAACTGCAATACCTGTGAGTTATATTTGGAAAAGCTTGTACAATGGCTTTTGTCATTGCTGGATCTTGATCAGTAATAATCATTTTTGGGGAACCTCCAGGCATGGCTTTCTTAAATTGCTCAAATAGCCAAAGAAAAGAATTAGTTGTCTCATCACTTAGGAATGAACAAGCAAACACTGTTGTTTGACCATGATTATTGACCCCTACAAATGGTGCAAATATCATACCATACCGATTAGTGTTATAAGTACTATCAAACACAACTACATCTCCAAAAAAACGTGTACGCCTTCCTTGATTTTGTGTCAGCCCAAAAACAATGAGTAATTCTATCTTCTTCATCTGCCTCAATCTTAAAAGTGAAGGACGGATTCTTTTCGTGCTCTAGCTGGAAATGCTCATACAACATATCTGCATCATGTCCCTTCAACCCATTACGCAAATTCCTTTCATTATTGTAAATATCCTTCTCTAGACATCCAACATTTTCTATCCCCCCAACTTGCATTTCAAGAAGGCTAAATTGTTGATGTGTGGGTATATTTGCTGCTGAAAATAGTTGGGTTATACATTTATGAGAATTTGAAACTGTACGATGAGACCTTAACAGTGTACTCTTTTAGGACTTGTTAATGGGTGGTTGTGACCCTCCACAAATAGGCTGACTACATAGGTTCCCGATTTCGACTTCACCACAGCTAGCTTTGCCTTACAACCCTCTCGAGTAATACCTCTACGCCTTTTTTTCTCACCAACTCCTTTAGCAGGCACTCCTTCTTTAGAACACACATACTCCTTTCGTAGGATTTCATTAGTTTCTTTATTCTTCCTACTAGAATTGATTCTGACACTGAAACCAGCTTCCTTGGCATAATTATTGTAGAACTCATGAGCATCATCTAATGACTCAAATCCTTGGCCTGATTTTGGCTTGTGGTCATCTCTTAGTTGTGGTATGTAGATTTTGTCACACGAATCTGAATCTGAATTTAATCCATACTGTCCAAACCCTTCAGAATGACCATCTAATTCTTGCGCCATGTAATCCATCTTCATGATACAATTACAGTGAAAACAATAATAATAAAAATCATAAAAACCATAGAATAATATTTCTAAAAGAAGAAACAAAGAAAATAAACTAAGAAAATAAATGAACAATTGTTTGCTGTATAATGAAAAACGTTGGTCAAAAAATCATGACAGACAAATTGGTATACAAGTAAAAAAAACATAGAAATTATGATGATTAAGATATTAAATATTATAATTCGAGTTAAATATAATAAAAATAGAAAAGCACTTACTTGAACTTCGAAGTTGGAAGAATCAGTTCAGTTGTAAGGTTATGGTATTGATGTGTTGGGGCTGTCAATTTCAAAAAGATGTTGAGAAGATGGAGGCGTACGTTGAACAATTAATTAAAGGTTCACAACCCCCAATTAAAATTTTCAATTAATTTATAGGTTATGATTGCATATGACCTGCCATAAAGGACAAAATTTATCAAGAGGGAGAGAGAGACGTATGGAGGGAAGAGAAGAAGAGAGAGAGAGAGAGAGAGAGAGAGAGGAAAGAGAAAGAAAGAAAATTAAAAAAAGAAAGAGAGGGTGAGAGATAGAGAGAAGAAGAAGAGAGAGAAGGGAAAGTGTGAGGTAATCGAGAGAAAGAAGGAGAGAGAAAGATATGATAAGTTTGATATAATATTAAATTAGTTTAATAATCATTAAAGTGGCTGATTGTGCGTGAAAAAAAAAACCAAAGAGTTGATCTGCGCGTGGTTTTAAGTTTTGTCTATTAGTACATATCAAAGCTGCTGAACCATTAGATTGATCTGACGTTTCACCTTCAGTGTCCGCATTTTAATTAAACTCCAGTCATCCTGATGTGAGCAAAACTGTATATATATAATATATATATATATATATATGAAGACAAATGGAATGGTTGGGTACATGATAAGGAAAGAAATGGTGTCAATATATTTATAAATGAAAAATTGGAAACTTGTTCATAAACTATCTCATTCAACTAATGAACAGGGTGGGAAAGCATCGTACCAATAATTGAGTATATAGAACATGATTCAAATGGGGACTGGATGTATTTGGCCAATTACTTTCACAGTACATAGACAAGATCATATGCTTGAAGACAGTAGATAAGCTATCAATGTTGTTCCTTCCCTTTTTTTTTTCAATTAATTTAAGGACACAATTAAGTGGAGATCACACTTGGATTTACAGAAGCATATCTGAGCAGTTCCACATTACTTTCAAATAAGGCCATGCTTTCTTGGCTCATAGTCAACCAAGCTTCAATTCCATTGCAATCTCCTTTATCCATCAAAACAATTATATTCTTAATTGCAATGCTAATTACACTCACCCATAATGGCTTTCCCCATCCGAAATCTGCTTCGTAGAAAGGAAACCTACACCAACTTGTGCAGCTATAAATCTCCATTTCATCATCATTTTTCAGCTTACTGTGCTTATCTTTGATCCCTTGCCATGCCTCATTAGAATCAAGGACAAGTTTTTTAGCATACTTTTCTTTCAGTTCGTCGATTCCTTCCCTCAATATATTTAGCAACCAAGTCTTTTAGATCTATGGTACCCTCTTCAGCCTTTGATGTAAAAGAGCCCACAACATTCCCAACCAAGTTTTCTGGCAAGGGTGGCACAACCCTTTTGCGCAAGTTCACATCTTGACAGAACACACATCGTCTTTGAGTCCCCAACTTTGATCTTGGACACTTCCATTGCACATTTCCAAATGAGTGCTGAAACCGCTTCTACACGTGTAGGTTTGGGCACGACTGAACTGGTTGATTCAGATTGGAGAGCAGCGATCTTTGACGCATCAAACACAAACCTCTTTTTATGCAGTTTTCTGCTTTGATAACTTCCCTGGCTGGTGGTTGTGTGGAGTTAGACAAATCTTTGGTGGAAACATAGATGCAGCACCAAATTTTGGAAGCACTATTAGTACCTGATCACTGTCTCTGGACCCAAAGGCTATTGTGGTCCAACACTTGATGAAAGTGGATAGTGTGGATGCATCAGCAATCCTATGTGAAATGCTCAACCCAATTGTCGTTCCACCACACTCAAAACAGTTGACTTGTACAAGAAGCAACCGGCCTGTGCTTGCTTCTTTGGATTCATATTCAATTGGAAGGAATTGTTTCAACATCTGAGCACCTGGGTGTTCCAAAATCTCCGATAAGGAACAATTGATTCGCGCTTTGACAAATTCAGCTCCTGCATCATTGCATTCGACCATGGCTTTACCTTCAATAATCCTTCCTGCTAAAGGGTAGAAGTGAGTGAGAGTTTTGCTTAATGATTCAATTAGATGCTGACATCTTTCATTGATGGCCACGACATGGTCATGGTGACCAGTTCTGACCTTACTAGTAGAACTAGTATGGGATAGTAGAGTAGGATTGGGATGTAAATTACAATAGCTGTCTGATCGAAAAAAGAGAGCTTAAAACTTCTCAAGTGAGGAGGAGTTGCGGAGGATGGTTTAATTGTTTGCCTCTCGATAATTTGTACCTTGGTTTCTGTGGCCATCTTACTTTGCTCCAGCTGATGCCTTCCTGGTTCATGTAATAAACACTTGTGGGCTAATCATATATAGACCTCCGGTATACATATTTGTTTAGCGGCAACTCTATGCAAAGTACCAAAGTCTACTATTGTTAGCTGATCACATATCGTCCAAAAATAATACTGTGCTAACTAGTCCTAAGGTATGCATAATGAGCTAGTAATTGAAAATTATATCTGTTTAGTTGAAAGCAACACATTGTCCATCGTTCCACATGGAGAACGGCATCAGACCAACAATTCAAAGTAACAAGCGAGATCATCAAT